>JARHVA010006298.1:600000-867500 GCA_037957365.1 Torreya grandis
CAATTGGAATTTTATTTCAAGGTATCTCCTAGGAGATACCTTGCAGGGCCTTGGAATACTTTACATTTTTATTTCAAAGGTATTTAAAGGATTTTATATAATTGATGAGCCCTAGAAATGTCATGTTTTTGTCCTCATCTGTCACACTCATCCTTCTTATTTATTATACTTCTGTGTTACTTTTCCATAAAGTTTCTATCCTCGAATAACCATAACATTTAAAATAGTATTATGTTCTCATAATGTTTAAATATTTATAACTATGTCTTAAAGTCAAATATATAATAGTTATCTTCCACTATAGGATGCTTTTCTCTATAATGTGTTTTAAAGATGTTTTGAAGTAATAGGTATATCGTAAAGACCATCTTGAAACAAAAGGGATCTCATCATGTAAAAACATCATACAACCACTGAATGACCAAATCCATGGATGAAGATAATTTGATTCTTAGTTAAACCAACTCACATAAATAATAGTAACCTCCATGGAGTGCAATAAGGACATGTTTGAAGACTGAAACAACTTTGTTTATCCTAGGCAGATTGAAAGATTCCACATAAATGATGACCTTAGTAGAAGGAACCAATTTTTGTTATCTTATAGCCAAATGTTTCTTAGTTTAAAAAATATTTTTTTTTGTATAAGATAATCTCCCTTGTTGTATATATATAGGTAATATCAGGTTTGAGAATGTAGTAAATATACTTTAGAGAAATATATCAAAAGTACAATTTGTAAGATAGTTGTTATTATAATCTCCCTGTAGCAATTCATTGTTGCATTTTGATTAACATGAACAATAATTTGTGAGTCTATTTCATCATTGTAAGAGGAAGGATTGAAGAAGGATTTAGGAGGAAGGACCCCCTTCATGAGTCTTGTAGAAACAATCCAACTCATTAAATAACTAAGCATGTTATTTAGTTTCGTTATGTGTTGTGTGTTTTATTTTTAAATTGTGTGATTTTCAATCTTGCATAGAATTGTTTTAAGAAAGCTTCTAGTAGTGTAATAATTTAATTTATATTATTATATTCATGTTTAATTCTATCATTCCATTTAGTACATGGCTTTAACATCTTATATTACAATCAGTAGAAGGTCAAATTAGAGGATTGAGTGTGCACATATAATGATGTCATCCTATCAAGTTTACGTCCTTGGGTTGAAATTTAAATGAAGTAGAATATGAAAGTCTATGGTAACTTTTCTTGTTCATTCTTATCAAGAGAATTATATCTAATTGTGAATTAATTGCTAGTCATTTTTGGCATTATTACTAGGGAAGGGTGTCATACACTTATAATCTTCAATCTTGATAGCTATTTTTTTAAATGTTTATTGTTTTTTAATTTACAAATCTTGTCATTATTTAGATTAAATATTTTATATTTTTATAGTTTAAATTTCACTTTTTATAATTATAATAGTGTAAATTTTCAAAAAATCCCATATTACTAACCTTGTGCAAGTAGGGTGGGCAAAAATTAAAATATAAAAAGAAAGAGAAAAAATTGGTTGACATACATGCAAAGTGAAGGGGACTATATATGAATATTTTTGAATGAATCATCAACTATTTCTGCAAGATCATAAATTCATCCTACAGTAGCCAAGGAGCACAAGGAAATTCCTAAATATTGATCATAGTTGTCAATAAAAGAGGTAAAAAAGGAGGAATTTTTGGCTGGATTAGTAACACAATATGGAAAGTTTGAAGAGGTTCATACCCCTGAAAGAGACCCACATATACCACCATTAATAATTCTCAAATTATCACCTCATACTTAGGTATCTAAAATTTAATTCTCTCCATTACCCAAATTTCTTGCTAAGGAGGCATTCAAGGTTATTCTTGCTCCTAGAAGAAATACCACACCAATATAATCTTCTAATTTAGAAAGACTCTTTGCTGAGACACAAGATAAATCTTATGAAACTTATGCATTATCACAATTATATATAAATCAATATATTCTTAAGAAAAAATATAAAGTCTCCATCTTCTACACCCCAAAAAATATAAGAATTGATAGGAATTTTGAGAGGTGGGTGGTAACAATTCTGGTCTACCAACACAAAGGGTATTCATGGAGGATCCTCAAGAAAAAAACAAAAACAATGAGTCTACTAATTTTAAATTTCCTATCTTTATTCCTAATGTAAATACACCCATGAAAAATTCTCCTCACTTCACCTCCCTACCTTTAGGAAAAAATCATCTGAGGATCTAGACACATTTATTTTTGAGTTTGACATCGTATGCCATAGCTACGATTATAATAAAGACACTTATAAACTCAAACTATTTACATCAACACTCAAAGATACATCACTAAGATGGTTCATGTGACTTGGAAAGGATATCATTTCTACTTGGGAGAAAATGAAGGAGATGTTTATGATGAAATACTAAGACTATTGTAGGGGCAAAAACTACAAGAGAGATGACACATTCCAAATGACACAAGATGATGATGAATCATTGGAGTAATATATGGAAATATTTTTGTTTAGATTGAAAAATTACAAACAAACCTAATGGAGAAATAATTGGTCAAGCTAATATTCCTAAAATGAATTAGAGATGAATGCTTGGAGACACTAGATTTAATTTTTAGTGGTAATGTTTCTACACTGTCCTTTAATGAACTAACAGTTCTATGTATAAACTACTCTAGATCAACTATGAACAAAACTAGGGGTATAACCCTTCATGTAGCATCTATAGCAAGATTGTCTAAAGGTGAATTTAACAACCTGATCTAGGATATGAAGCAGGACATTATTATCCACCTAACTACTTAACTTGATACATTACATATATGGAGGAAGAAAGAAGAAACTAAAAATGCCTTAGCCACCTATTGCCCTAAATGTAAAAAAAAGAAGGAAGATTACACATTCCATTATATAAAATCCTAGGTAGCTATCATAACTAAGGAGAATTTTGAAATAGTGGAGCTACATGCCATATGATAAGATGAGAATCAAGTGTTTTATGTGGTCCAATGGAAACCATGGGTAAAACCATCAAGTATGCAATTGAAATATATGTTTGAAAATTATAAATTCTCAAATAATCTTTAATATGGTACTTGAGAATGAATATACTCAACAAAAATTGTCCCTAAATAAATTGGCAGCTACCCTAGAATCAGTTATGGATGCAATAAAATAGATAACAACCTCAACCTAGGCAATTCCAAAATTAGTAATGGATATTTTATTCTAATACATGCTAAAAAAATGGAGATGTAATCAAGGCTTTCATAAATAAATATAATAACCAAAATAACAACATGAAATAATGCCAAACACTAAGTAACCTCTTAGACCCACTCAAATTCCTACCCAACCCATCCCCAACTCTGCTAATAAGTTGGTTCAACTAATGTAATCTATCAAAATAATACAATATCCAACATACATCTTAGATATCAATCAAGTCCAAATTCACTCAATATATGTTCTTCCATAACCCACCTCACCTGTAATCACAAAATTGAATAACCTGATCGAGTCCATACTAATCCACAACCATCTATGGCCAATTCTGAGCCAATTCCACTAGAAAACCAAAAAGAATTTGACAATCCTTCTTTTTTGATAAGATTAAACATATCATGTCCTAAATCAGAGCCCAAATTTGATATCTTAGGACAACTCAAGAATGTGTGCATAAAAATCTCACTCTTTCAAGTAATAAAATATGTTCTTCTCTATAATAAGGATTTTAGAGAGATATGTTTGAAAAAATTGGGAAGAAGAAGGATCCTAAAATAGTCCAAACTATTGGCCAACTAGTAGATATTAGATTAGGAAACATAATTCCCCCAAAATATTCTAATCCTAGAAGTCCTATATTTAATGTTCGCATCCATGGCCAACCCATCTACAATACTTTAATTGACTTGGGTGTATCTATCAACATTATGACCATGGAGACCATGCAATAACTAAAAATCATAACTCTTCGTCTAACACTCACCATCCTTTAGATGGCTGATAGGTTAACTATTAAACTTGAGGGGATTATTGAAGACCTAGATATCACTATGGACTCCTAGCAATATCCAGTAGACTTTATTGTCTTATAGTGAAAAATTAACTTGGGAGATTATCCTCTCATCCTTGGCCACCCATGTTTAGCCACTGCTGATGTTTTTATTGGTTGTAGGTTAGGAAAAATGTTAATTTTCAATGAAAATGATACCAAGAAATGGGTTCTTTATCCACCAACCCTGACTTCCAAGAAAGATGGCCCAACACATTAGATTGATGACTTTGAGGAAGCTATCTCCTTGTAAACTTTTTACACAATTGATTGGAGTCTAGATTTACAAGCACAAGAAGAAGACACTGTCTTTATTGGTATCCTATAAAACACCTATCAACATGATTTTGTATCCATAAACATGTTGGAATGTACACCATGCCCCCTTCAAAAGATTTTTCTTAAAAATGATCTTACTAAAACTACAAGGGACATTTGGACATCTTATAAATTTCTTCCCCATCAATGCAACTATGTTCCTTTAATTGCTAATGTAGAAACCATGCTCTTTTTAACAAAGAAATTAGACATTCTACCAAATAAACCTCTCAACATCATCACCTCCTTAACACCCTAGTAAGAAAGCTAATTACTTACAATTCTAAGAAAACACATAACAACATATGCCTAGGACTACCATGACATGAGAGGAATACCCCCAGATTTATGCATCCATCATATTTATATTAAAGAATAATGAAAGCCTATTCACCAACCCTAATGACTAGTAAATCCTACAATTAAATACATTGTCAAAACTGAGTTACAAAAATTCTTGGATGTAGGATTTGTTTATCCTATTTTAGATAGCTAGTGGGTCTCTCCCCTAGTTATTACACCTAAGAAAGGGGGAAAATGGCATTTTTTACTACTAAGAGTTGAATGTTGATACTAGGAAGGATCACTTTCTCCTTCCATTTATTGATCAAGTATCAGATACATTAGTAGGGAAAAATTATTTTTCTTTCATAGATGGCTATAGTGGTTATGATCAAATATGAATTACTCCACAAGACCAAGATAAAACCATTTTTACTTACCCTTGGGGAACCTATGCCTATGTTAGCTTACCATTTGGTATTTCCAATGCCCTAGTTACTTTTCAAAGGGTTATTTTGAGTATATTTTTTGATCTCTCTCATGACTATGTTGAAATCTATATGGATGATTTCACTATCTATGGGCAGATGTTTAAAGAAACTCTTACCAATCTAGAGAAAGTTATTCAACACTACCAAGACCATCAATTATCTTTGAACAATGAAAAAAATTATATACTTATGACTGAAGAGATTGTGTTGGGGCATTACATTTCCCCTACTAGAATTTAAGTTGACCCAACAAAGATAAGTATCATTAAGAATCTACCCACACCAAAGAATCAAAAATATCTTAAAATATTTTTAGGATATGATAGTTATTATAGATATTTCATCAAAAAATTTAGTAAAATTATCACCCCATTATTTGGATTGCTTACTAGGGATGCTAAATTTACTTGGACTAACAATTATCAAACTGCCTTTTAGCAACTCAAAGACCTTCTCATAACAAATCCTATTCTAAGAGGGCTTGATTGGAAGAATCATTTTCACATCCACATAGATGTATCCAACACCACTTTATGAGCTTTCCTTGACCAAAAATATGAATCTTTGTGTGATGAAATCTATTTTATCAACAAGAATCTTCAAGGGGCTGAACTCAACTACACTATAATAGAGAAATAATTACTTGCCTTCATATAAGCCATCAATAAATTTTAACACTACATTCTAGGTTACCAAGTATTCATCCACACAAATTGAAAAATAATTAGGTATTTATTTAACAAACCTATTATAATAGGTAAGATAATTAGATGGTTATTTCTACTATAAGAATTTGATATTACCATTGTAGATAGACTAGGTAAGGATAATGTAGTAATAAATTTTCCATCTTGACTACAAAATGATGAGCACAGTCCTATTATTGATGATTCCTTTCTCGATGAGCATTTGTTTTTATTTAATCAACTTGGTTCATAAATATTTCTAAATATCTTGCTATAGGATCACTGCCACAACATTTCTCACCTAGGAAAACACAAAAACTGATCTAAAAGAGTAGAAATTATTCTTGGATTGTAGGATATCTTTTTATCACTTGACCATATTCAGTTATGAGAAGATGTATCTGAGAAGATGAAGCCTATGACATTCTTAGAGTCTACCATGATGAATATTGTGGGGGTCATTTTACTTCCAAATGGATTCTTATGAAAGTACTCATTTTTAGATATTATTGACCTTATTTTCATAAGGATGCCATGATGTATACCCATAGATGTGATCAATGTCAGCATATGGGGAAACCCACTCACTTTGATGAAATGCCATTATAGCCATAACTGGTTCTAAAACCTTTTGACAAATGGGGACTAGATTTTGTAGGTCTCATTGATCTTAAATCCAATAATAAGGAATATATATTAGTGTGCATTTATTATGTCACAAAATGGGTTGAGGTCAAATCCTTAACCCATACCTAAAATGAGAAAGTATCTAAGTTATTGTATGAATAAATATTCACCCTCTATAGAGTACCGAGAGAAATAGTTGTAGATAAAGGACCATAGTTCACATCAGACCTCACAATGGCTTTGGTAAAATAATATGGAATTAAATACAAAAAGTCTACCCCTTACCATCCTCAGTCAAATAGTCAGGTAGAAGTTAAAAATAGGGAATTGGAAAATATCCTCACTAAGATTGTTAACCTGCACAGAAAAAATTGGTCAACTCATCTTTTGGAAGCATTTTGGGATTACAAAATCACTTGGAAAACCACAACTAGTTTCACTCCATATGAACTAGTTTATGTAAGAATCTTATTTTTCCCATTGATTTTGAGATTAAAAAGTTAAGGATAACACTTGATTTAGTCTTGGATATTTTCCAATCTTAACAAGGTAGGATCATACAACTAAATGCACTTGATGAACTAATAAAGGAAGCACTTCATCACACTAGAATAGTGTAAAGATAATGCATGGGTTGGCATGATAGGAATATCGATACTAATAATTTATAACCTAGTGACTGGGCACTCCTTTTTGACTCTAAATACAAGGATCATAAAGGAAAGTTATATCCCAGATAGCTTAGGCCTTATGAGATCAAGCAAGAAGTTGTAAATCTCATGACCATTGACTCTATTTGGTTCTAACTTCTTGTTAATGGCCATAGGCTCAAGCTATATAAGAAACCATTTTATAAAGAAACTCTCACTTACCAACTTCTTAAAGAACAACATCTATCTCTTCTTCATAAATCAAATCAACCTATTCCTATAGTTGAAGGGTATTTTTGTCAACCCTTCTCTAATATTTGCCAAGAGCAGTAAAGCTTCTTGAAGTCAAGAACAATCTATTTGTAATGGTTTAGTTTAGGCTGAATAAAATCCTACCTCTTGGACTTCTACAATTCCAATTGAGTTGGAACCAAAAAATTTTAAAAATAAAAAATAGAAAATTTAGCAATGAAAACCTTAAAGTGTTACTGATGGATGTTGTATCAAAAAATAGGTCACTGGCTGCTCAACATTCATTTAAAAAATAAAAAATAAAAACACTACAAAAATAAAACTTTTGTTTTCATATATTTTTTCTTGTATATTCATTATTTTGGATCAAAAAAACACTTTCATCTTTGTGATAGGATGAAACTCTTGCTACTATAGGATATTTATTATTGCTTCAGGACACTTTTTATTGCCACATGAAATATTTATTACTATTGGATAAGTTATTATCACTCTATCATTCTCATAAATCATTTTTGTTTCTAATCAAAGGATAACACATGCTAGTACACCTCATTCATCACTTTGACTCATCATTTATGCATTAATGAAAGGTATTCCTCCAAGTACTGAGGTAATTGTCTTATATTTATTTTATATCATAATTTTTAATTATTACTAAGATGATGGGTCTTAAGGTTTTTTAAATTCCATCATATCTTCTCTTTATCACTCCATCCTGAGAAATATTCTCTTTCACCGATTGATGTGACCATTGAAGTATTTTTGATGCCATTGCTTATCATTTCCATAATCTATTCATGCATGTTGGATACATCCCTTAAGGAAAAGTGGCATGTTAATTTGAGGGGATTTCCCATAATCTAAATAGATTATCTCACTCCCAAAGCAAACTTCTAAACATGCTACCCAAATCTATAAAACCCTTGTTGTAAGAGCCCATACCTTACAACTAAAATTCCATCCTACAATATGGGAGGGGACTTGTTTAAACATGAGCCACTTGATATCTCTCCTCTAACCAATAACTTGGACATCATGGCCCTATTTTAGAATGTCAGATGGGCCTGATATTTTAAGAGGATACATGATATTGATCAATGAATTGCATAAAAAGTCATTGGCTCATTGTATAACATCCTAGAAATAGTGAGAGGAATTTAAATAAAGCTAACTAAAACCATAATCAGTAGAGTGACTAGATTTCCATGAATAGGGGAAGTATGGTAGGAAATGTTTGATGTTGAGGTAGAGAGGTAAAAATTCATTAGAGGATATGAAAGCTTAGAGACTTTAAAATAGGGCACTGCATGGTTATCATTATCAGGAAGATGGACTAGAGCTGTTGTGTTTATCTATATATATTTCATTTGTAAAGGGAGATATTTTATGATGCATGGACTCCAATTCAAATTCATTAATCATTTATGGCATGATATTGAGATAAATTTCCCTAAATTATTGCTTAACATGATCACAAAAATCACAAAAGCATTTCAAAGAGATAATCCCAAAGTTATTTTTCATCATTGTCTAATTCAATTAATTAGTCAAGATTGCTTCAAAGGACTAGGCCCAATATAAGTTGGAATTTTTTTCTACAAATACTTAGAAATGAATAAAATAATAGTGATGAAAATGAATAAAGGATAAAAGTAGAAAAGGAAATATAACTAGAATAATAGATGATAGAAGGAAGCCTTCCTACAACACCACAAGAACTTGTAGAATAAAACCTTCCTATAGAACCACAAGAACTTAAAAAAGAAAACCTTCTTGTAACACTACAAGAACCTATAGAAAAATACTATTTACAACCACACAAGAACCTATGGTAAGGAAAAATATTGTAGAATTGGCTTCCATAAGAAAAGAATCCATAAGAAGAAAGAGGAAGCTCATTCTCCAACCTGACTTTGAGGAATCTGAAGAAAAACCTCCACCTTCCCCTAAAAAGGCTAAGTTCATATCTACTCCTCATAGATCACATATATTAAGAGGAAATATTAAAGGTAAACCAATAACTAAAGCTTCTTCTATTATATAAATTTTTGAGGAATTTAGAAAGGAAAAAACTACTAGTGCTCATGAATCACTAGAGGCATTTAAATTTTATAACCTAGAGACTAACAAGGAAGAATGTTCTCAAGAATGCAATAAGAAGGTAGAGAAAGTAGAACATATTAATAAGGAATTACAATAATAACCAATGTAGAAAGAGGTAGAATAAATGTAGTAACCCACCATACAAGTGGAATTTCTTTACTTTGGAACAAGCCCTATAGAAAATAGAGTGATTAAGGAAAAATCTACAGGATCAGTCAGGAGGAGGACTAGATGAACCTAATATAGCAGCTTCTTAAATACAACCCTATACCAAAAACCATCATGTATCCATTCTTTCATAACCATTTTTAGTAGAAAATCAATATGACAAACCTAAAACTACCCAATTTGTCAAGTATAATTCCTCATCCATGGTGTCTTCTAAATTGATGAAATGGTTAGATAGTTAGTGTGAAAGTCTTAGGGAATTAACAAAGGATAATAATAAAATAAAATAAGTGGTTAGGTTGAAAGAATAAATAATCTCCAAACTACAACAAAAAATTGAATATAGGGTTGGTCTTACTCAAGATATCATTGACTGCAGGCCTCCTAGAAGAGCATATTTGGTTTATCTTGAGGAGCAATGGCATAAGTTTAAATTCATGAATATTTACTATGAAATGCCTTATAAGTAATAAATACCCTCTTTTTCTTTCAATTATATAAATAAATCTCATAAGAATAACAAGAACAATTATGTTAGTTCTATCTTCATAACTATATTGTGCCTTATGATAAGGAATGTAATCCTAACCTGTATGTTGGAGTTCTATTTTTAAAGGCATTTTAATCATATAATTTGAATTAGTAAAGGAAAGGATAAGAGATGACTAAATATAGGAAAAAACAAAGGGAAATTCATTTTCTTATTAGAAGAGAGCTAGCTACACCTAAGATTGTGTTGATAGAATGGGATAACATGATTTTGCAAAAGGAAGTCAGGGCTTGGTTTGCCAAAAATTATGATGTAGCCCAATATTTATACTTGAGATTGAGAGTTTTTGTTAGACCCACAAAAAAATAATCATACATAGACAGATGTAATGATTTCACTCCTAAGCTAAGAAATAAATAACCATATTACCCTTTCAATTCAAAGGTAACATTTAATAGATTCATAAGATATATTCTTCTTGTAGGTGAAATGGGATTTGAACTATTAAACATAAAATTATCACCCACGCTATTTTGGAATCCTATTCTAGATTGGTACGATAAAACTCAATTAGATATATCTAAGGAGGTTAAAAATTGATAATTGTATGAACAATGACGTGGATTTCATGCTCACCTATCAAGTGGTGCCATAAAGCCTATGGATTTCAAAACTATTTATGAAATTAGAATGAACAAGATTATTTCTCATGGACGAGAAAGGTCTTAAGTTGGAGGGTGTGATGAGCCCTAGAAATTTCATGTTTTTTCCTCATCTATCATGTTCATCCTTCTTGTTCGTCATGCTTCTAAGTTACATTTCCATAAAGTCTCTATCCTCGAATAACCATAACCTTGTAAATAACATTCTATTCTTATAATATTTAAATAGTTATAAATGTGTTTTGAAATCAAATATATAATATTTATCTTTAAATATAGTATGATTTTATCTATAATGTTTTTTAAATATGTATTGAAGCAATAGGTATATAGCACATACCATCCTACAATAAAAAGGATCTCATCATGCAAAAACATCATGCAACCATTGTATGACCAAAGCCACAAATAGACAAAATTGGATTCCTAGTTTAACCAACTTGTATAAACAATAGTAATCTCCATGGAGATCAATAAGGATGTGGTTTAAGACTAAAATAACTTTGTTTGTCTTAAGGTAGATTGTAAGATTCACATGAATGATGACTTTAGTAAAAGGAACCAATTTATGTTATCCTATAGCTCAATGTTTCTTATTTTGAAATGAATACTATTTTTTATAAGATAATATCCCTTATTGTATATATATAGGTAAAAAAAAGGTTGATAAAGTAGTAGATATCAATTAGAGAAATATATCAGAAGTACAATTTGTAAGACAACTATTATTGTAATTTCCTTGCAGCAATTTATTATTGTATTTTGATTAATATGAACAATAATTTTTTAGTCAATTTCATCATTATAAGAGGAAGTATTGAAGTTTGAGTCATAATTAAGAAGGCCCCCTTCAAAATTCTTGCAGCAACAATCCAACCTGTTAAATAGCTAAGCATGTTATTTAGTTTCTTTATGTGTTGTGTGTTTTATTTTTGAATTGTGTGATTTTCAATCTTGCATAGAATTATTTTAAGGAAGCTTTCAATAGTGTAATCATTTAATTCAAATTATTTTTTTCATTTTAAATTATAGCATTCCATTTATTACATGGCTTTAACATCTTATATTACAATCATCAGAAGATCAAATTAGAAGATTGAGTGTGCACATATAGTGATGTCGTCCTATCAAGTTTACATCCTTGGGTTGACATTTAAATGAAGTAGAAGATGCAGATCTCTGGTAAATATCCTTATTTATTTTGATCATGAGAATTATATTTGATTATGAATCAATTTATAGTCAATAACCATGACAACTTTTTATTTGTCATGAACCCTAATGCACATTATTGGAATTTTCTTTCAAGATATCTCCTAGGAGATACCTTGAACATGCACATGATTAGAATTTTATTTAAAGGTATATCCTAGGAGAAACCTCAAAGGGCCTTGGAATACCATCCATGTTGATTGAAAATGTCCTTGCAAAGGATTTGATATAACCATGAAAACTTTTTATTTGGAAAGAACCTTGATGCAAACTATTGGAATTTTCTTTTGAGATGTCTCCTAGGAGATACCTTGAACATGGATATGATTGGAATATTATTTCAAGGTATCTCATAAGAGATACCTAAAATGTCCTTGTAATACCTTCCATGTTGAGTTTTATGAGAGAATCATAACAAGGTTTGGTACTCCTACTATTATTTTAGATAATGTTCTTACTTTTATGGGTGTTAGGATAGAAATGGTATATTTTTGAGAAATTCATCCAATTATTACCCTTAAGGTAATGGGTTGGTTGAATATACTAACAAGAAATTGATTAGAATCATCAAGAGAACCTTGGATCATAACCAAAGATCTTGACACACCAAATTGAGGACAACCTTATGGGCTGATAGGATAATTCCCAAGAGGTAAATAGGGAATTCTCCTTTTATTCTTATCTATGAAAAGAGAGCTAGGTTGTCTATCTCTTAAGATATTCCTATCTCAAAGTTAACACATCAACTAGATTTTCTTGAGAACACTCCAATGAAAGTGGGATTGAGATAATTAATGGAGTTGTAATAAACTAGAGGTAAAGCTCATCAGGTCATGGAACATCACTAGATACTAATGAAGTGGTATTTTGAGAAGAGGTCAACTCCAAAAATAAGTTTAGGAAGGTGACATAGTCTTGAAATGGGATGAAGATAGGAAAAAAATATGGAGGCATAAAAAATTTGATTCCCTATGGAGAAGACCATATGTAATCACTAAGTGAAAGCAAAACAATTCCTTTTAGTTAGAAAGGATGAGTGGAGAAGAATTTCCTATCCCTATGAATGGGATACATTTAAAACCCTACTATTGAGAGTTCAAGGTTTTTTTTATCAATATTAGGTTAGGTGTGTGTTTCCTTTGTTGTCATGTTGTGTTCCAATAAGTGCTCTTGAATCACAAGTGTGTCTTTTTTTAGTTTATTATCTTGTGTGTTGCTTCTTCTTTGTCTTTTCTATTGTTTGGTATAATACAGAGGTGGTTTTTATGTCAAGCCTATATAATTTTGACTAAATAGCCCAATGAATAAGATTAGATAAGTGGTCATGTCAAAATAAGCATGCCATCCTTGAGAAATTACTAAATATGTTGACCATTTCTCCCCATAGGCCAAAATGGATCAACCCCTATAGTTAGAATCTTGTATAGGGGATTTTTATAATGTCATAGTGTATGTTGCAACTCAGTCCTTGAGTAATTTGGTGTTTTAGGGGTCATTTTAGAATCATAAATGTAAGTGGTAGGTTTTCATGGTGCTGAGCAATTTCAAGAATAGGTTTGGAAAAGCCTAAGTTTGCACTTAGGAAATATTTCAACTTTTGGCTAAGTGTTAGAGCATTCAGAGTTATCTTAGAGAAATTGTTCCACACATTATTTGAAACAAAAGTACAAGGCATATTTACCTCAGAGAAATTATTCCACTTTATTTGACTAAGTGTTGGAATTATTTTAATTTTTTTTTGAGTTTTTGGCTTAGAGTCAAGAATTGTTTTAAACATTTTGTCTGAAAAAAAGGCCCAAAAACATAAATTCTTATAGACATTTTATTTGTAGTAAAAGCCTAAAAGTCATTTCAATTGGACAAAAGTTCAAAATGCTTTTCTTAAAAGATCATTCTCTGACAAAGTGGACCAAACAAAAATCTTGAAGGGTATTTTTCAAGCAAAGTGTCTAATACAATTTTTTTGAAGGGTCATTTTTTGGGAAATTGTCCCAAGACAAAGTCCTAAAGGGTCATTTATTTAATAAGGGCCAAATATGATTTTCTTGAAGGTTATTTATTTTGGAAAATTACTATAAACAAAGTCCCAAAGAGTCATTTCTTTAGGAAAGTGGTCCAAATCAAAAGTCCCAAAGGGTCATAAATGCAATTCCAAATAAAAAATCTTGAAGACAAATTTTTTGACAAAAGGTACAAGGGCACAAATTCTTTCAAGAAAATCATTAGGGATAATTTTACTAAAGGTAGAATTATTTTAGAGAATTTATTTAGAGGCAAAATACTAAGTACAAATACTTTTGGGGAAAGAGGCCGAGAAAAAATCTTGAAGACATGAATTATTTCAAACATTTTGTCTGCAAGAAATTATCCAAGGCAAAGATAAGATAGACTTAATTCTTTTGGGAAATTATCCCATGAAAATTTCCATAGACATTTTGTCTAATGCAAAATAATTACAAATAAATTCCTTCAAATAAAGTGGTTGAGATGTAAAGCTTGAAATAAATGTCTAATAAAAGGTCTAGAATAAATAGCCTAGGCACAAATTGATGGTATGCAGACATCATTGATGTTCTTATGGATGTTAATTTATGAGTACATGAACATCAATTTCAAGCCATGACAAATGACCATTGAAGTTTTAATATCCTAGTGACGGTTGTGTAGACTTAAAATATGTTCATGCAGACAATAAATATGATTGCATAAACATCAAATTTGAGCTCACAAAATAGCCATTTATTTTTAAATAGTAGGTATAGGTAAATCCAATGGTATACATTCATCCATACATAAGATACAATGATGAGTGGTGATTTATGATTTAATTGGCCCAAACAGATTAATGGCTCACGTTCAATCATGGATTCAAGATCAACAACACGTGATCAAGTCAAAATGTTAGTGAACCCTGAGTGCAAAGATGTGATTGACAAGTGGAACAAGTATGTGAATATTGGAAGATTATATATGGATAATGTTAATTCAAATCACATAGATCAATGGAGTGAGATGATTTAAGAGATCAATGATCTGAGCCAATTTTTAATGACCAACCAAATGAAGGTGAGCCCAGGTGATTTATATGAATGTTGACAAAGTAATTTTGATAGGGAAAGGTAAATAAAAGGCATGGAGCTGAGTTATAGCATGGTCTATGTTGATTTTAAAGGTCCTTGAAAAGTATTTTATAAAACCATGACAAATTTTTATTTTTCAATAACCTTGATGCACACTATTTGTAATTTTATTTTGAGATATCTCCTAGGAGATACCTTGAACATGGACATGAAGGGAATTTTTATTTAAAGGTATATCCTAGGAGATACCTCAAAGGGCCTTGGAATAACTTCCATGTTTATTTCAAAGATCCTTACAAGTGATTTGATATAACTATGACAACATTTTATTTGGCAAGAATAGTAATGCACACTATTGGAATTTTCTTTCAAGATATCTCCTAGGAGATACATTAAACATGCACACGATTGGAATTTTATTTAAAGGTATCTCCTAGGAGATACCTCAAAGGGCCTTGGAATAAATTCCATGTTGATTTAAAATGTCCTTGAAAAGTATTCGATATAACCATGACAACTTTTTATTTAGCAATAACCCTGATTAACACTATTGGAATTTTCTTTCGAGATATCTCCTAAGAGATACCTTAAACATGCACATGATTGGAATTTTATTTCAAGGTATATTCTAGGAGATACCTATAAGGGCCTTATAATACTATCCATTTTTATTTTAAATGTCCTTATAAGGGATTTGATATAACCATGACAACTTTTTATTTGGTAAGAATATTGATGCACACTATTAGAATTCTCTTTCGAGATATCTCCTAGGAGATACCTTAAACATGCACATGAATAGAATTTTAATTCAAGGTATCTCTTAGGATATACATTGAAGGGCATTATAATACCATCTTAGTTGATTTCAAAGTTCCTTGAAAAGGATTTTATATAACCATGATAACATTTTATTTGGCAAGAACCTTGATGCACACTATTGGAATTTTCTTTTAAGATATCTCCTGGGAGATGCCTTGAACATGCACACAAAGGGAATTTTATTCCAAGGTATCTTCTAGAAGATACCTCAAATTTCATTGGAATACCTTAATTTTTTATTTCAAATGTCCTTGCAAAATATTTTATATAACCATGATAACTTTTTATTTGGTAAGAACCCTAATACACACTATTGGAATTATTTTTCAATATATCTCCTACGAGATACCTTGAACATGCACATGATTAGAATTTTAATTCAAGGTATCTCCTAGGAGATACCTTGAAGGGAATTTGAATAACTTCCATGTTTATTGAAACTTTTCTTGTAAAGTATTTTATATAACCATGATAACTTTTTATTTGGTAATAACCTTAATGTACACTATTGGAATTTTCTTTCAAGATATCTCCTAGGAGATACCTTTAACATTCACACGATTAGAATTTTAATTCATGGTATCTCCTAGGAGATACCTAAAATGGACTTATAATAACTTCCATTTTGATTACAAAGGTCCTTACAAGGGATTTGATACAACTATGACAACATTTTATTTGGCAAGAACCCTGATGCACACTATTGGAATTTTCTTTCAAGATATCTCCTAGGAGATACCTTGAACATGCACATGATTAGAATTTTATTTCAAGGCATTTCCTAGGAGATACCTCAAAGGGCATTAGAATACCTCTCATTTTAATTACAAATGTCCATGCAAAGTATTTGATATAACCTTGACAACTTTTTATTTGGCAAGAATCCTGATGCACACTTATAATTTTCTTTTGAGATATCTCCTAGGAGATACGTTGAACATGCACAAAATTAGAATTTAATTTCAAGGCATATCCTAGGAGATACCTTAAAGGGATTTGGAATACCTTTCAAGTTGATTTTAAATGTCCTTAAAAAGTATTTGATATAACCATGACAAATTTTTATTTGGAAAGAATCGTAATGCACACTATTGGAATTTTATTTTGAGATATCTCCTAGGAGATACCTTGAAAATGCACATGATTGGAATTTTATTTCAAGGTATATCCTAGGATATACATCAAAGGGCCTTGGAATATAATCCATGTTGAGTTTAAAAGTCTTTAAAAGGGATTTGATATAACTATGGTACCTTTCTATTTTACAAGAGCCTTGATGTCAAATTTGATTTCTTGTGAGAACAACACATGGCCTTATTACAACAATAAAAAAATTAGAGGGACCCACCCAAGAGATAATCACAAATATAAATATTCCACATGGAATAATATATAAAAAATATCACACTAAGCTACATTTACAGAACCCACGATAACAATCAAAAGGTACCATGTGTTAAAAGGTGATAAAATTTAACTTTAAAGCTAAAATTGATGATGAATCAAAGGAAAATTATAATTAAATTTGACTTATAATGAAATTGAATTCAAAAATAATTAGCTCAAATATAGTCCCCCACAAGACTTCTTACAAGCTGGGTAGAACTAAAATCACAAAGTGGTAGGAAATTGTAGTAGTTGAAAGGCATACAAACTCATACGTATTGCCTAAGGATGATTTTAAGACAAGGAACCCCAAAAATGTCATTGAAATGCACTTATTCAAATTCAAAAATAATGTGTCTTTGGAATATAAGCACCAAAAAGAGGTTCATGAATGGATTTACATGGATGCAATGAAAGATGAGGTAGTACTTAGAAATGCTACAAGGAAGAATATCGAGCTGAAAATGAGACTTGATAGGGTGAAGAAGAAAGAAGATTCCATGAAGTCATAGCTCCCACCAACTCATGATAACATTTTCAATGTCGACTATGATTACGCACAAGAGGAGGAACAAGAAGACAATGCTCCTCTCATTAGGAATAGGCCATGCAAACCTCCATTGCAGGATAATCTAAGTGAACAAAGCCCATCTCCAAGATTTGAGCAAGGGGAAGCTGGCATCCAACCTGGCCCCTCTCAAAGTCCTACACTTATCTCTACATCTATTGAAGAAGCTACCAGAGAAATCTTGGATCAATTGGATCTAGATGTCATTGACCTCAAGGACTATCAATAGGGAATTGAGTTCTCAATGGAGGAACTGTAGACATTGGCTAGCAAGAATATAGAGAAAGTTTACATAAGAAAAAAGTCTCCAAGAACTACCATGATAGGAGTAGTGCCTTACACTTATATAAAGTGATGAAGAAGAGGCACAAAGATAGAATCCAATAAGCCAAAATGGTCATGAAACTTGACCAAGTAGTGCCTTACACTTACATTTTATCCACTTTGATATATTTAGGCACCTTTTATGGGCCTACATAAAATTGTCTTAGTAATTTTTTGAGCATATAAATAGGGGTTTCCCCCTCATCTATAACCATAAAATAGTTGTTATCAAAATTAATACAAAGATCCAAATAATTTGAAAGTTTGTTTATAGTGTTCTCTTGTGCGTGTTTTTTAATTTCTTATTCTCATGCTTTTAGATGGCTAATAGTTTGTTTTTTGCAAGTTAATTTGGTAATAACACACATTATATACATCTATTAGCTTGATTTTAAAATTTGGTTAACTAATTTGATAATATACTTTCTCTATTTTCTTCTCATTTACAATCAAATGTGCCATGTAATTTACTGTGAGTGAGTAATTTTCATGAGAATTATGTTGTTAGACATGTATTTCCTTCCTTTGAATCTGAAACTCGATTTATTTAGCTTTGATCATTACGCTAGAAATGGTAGATGCTAGTTTCATGTTTTTTTTCCCTCAAAAGTTAATAGAATTGGTATCTTTTATCATCTTGAGCACAATCTCTTTTCTACCCTACCTTACTCACTCGTGGATCCACACGTGAATCACTTTATCTTAGTTCATGATATAAATATCCATTGTTCATTTACATTTTGGGTAACAACTAGTAAATATTGAAGCAATTTTATAAATATTATCAAGAATAAGTGTCACTGCATAAACATTTGTTGTCCTTATAGCAGGGTCTGCTAGTAGACTTTCAAAGTGGTGATTGCATCTCTACTATTTGTGCTATTTCTAGTAGTAGTTATATAAACAACTCAAGCCCCAAGTCTTCCAAGACTTAAAATTGAGTTTTTCATGTTCCCCTTGTTCTTTAGTGACACATGGAACACAATAAGTGCATCAATAAGACCAATAAAGGAGCCTTTAAGCAATCAATCAAGTTTCCTTGAGATACCTATAGGTTTGGTTTCAAGTCAAAATATGCTATAGTCAAGGGTCTAGTAGTCTTAAGAATTTTTATAGACTTTTGGAGGCTATTTAGACCATAAAATGCATGAACTATTGAGATGAATAATTTCAATATAGAGATCAATAAGGATACATGTGAGGTTCAAATAGGGATAAATAAACACAAATGTACATCTACAACTAGCTTCAAGAGTAATTCTATAGTCAAGTGGGTGAACCATGCTTAATGAAGACTTTAAAGGTATAGACATTCAATCAGGGTAATGAGATTATTAAGAGATCATCATACATAGATCAACTCATGGGTACTTTTTGTATTGTAAAAAATCCCAAATCATATTTATACCTTGTCACAGTTCATATAAAGGAAATCACATCATGCACAATGGTCTATAAAAGAGAGGTTTGTTTTCACAATGAAAGAATGGTAAACATGTGAAGAAGATAATAGTCTAAAAGGAAACTATTAAGTTATGGAATTTAGAGGAGACCTCAAAGATCCAAACTCAATTGAATATTCAATTTCATTAAATCTTCACCTACATTTGCTTAAAGGACTCAAAAAATATGTTGACAATCAAGATATTGAATCAATAATGTCTTATATATTTTAAAATTTTATAGGATCTTGTTATGTTTGAAGAATCATTTTAGTTTCTTCCTTACTCTTCTCATCACAACATCTAATGGGTTTAGTAATTGATCCTAAATTCACATATTTATAGGAGCTAGCCTCACAACTAGAGGTCCAGTCTAGATATAGGCATCCCACAACCTTAGATCATTCCAAAGTTAGTCCAGATATGAATCAGATCTAAGTAGACTGATTTCAAGTGGGTGATATCTGGGTTTCTAAAATAAATCAAAGGAGATCTGTTGGTCTTTGTTTTTGTAATGAAACTTTCTTTTCTACCCTATCTTACTCCTTCCTTTTGAAATTTGTTAACATGAATCACTTTATATTAATGTTTGTTATGTATATCCATTTGTTTATTTAAGATTTTGGGATTATATTGGAAAATACAAATCAATTTACATCATAATAAATTTAGGTAGATTATGTCACTACCATATTTCTATTGTCCTTACAATAGGGTTTGCTTATAGGCTAGAAAGTGGTAATTTGTAACCACATAATATCTCTAGCAAAATTGAGTGAAGCCCCAATGTGTCAATACCATATTCTTGTTATCCTTATAATTTGAGAAATTTTATTCTATTGTTTACATTACATCCTTGACATAGACACACATCAATAGTCTGGAAGGACCTGAGGATGAATCTAAATATCATCAACCTACTATTTCATGTCATGCACTTTTAAGTATTAGTACTCCTCCAAATATTAAGGTGGTTAATTTCCTCAAGATATATAAGTAGACTATATTTATTTACTCTAGGAGTATACACAAATTCATCAATAATAAGTTGGCTACTCAATTGAACTATTTCATTTACCCAACTCCAAAATTTCAAATCCTAATTATAGGTGGGGTTATAGTCAATTATTCTGGTAAATGCCATAGTATAAAGCTATGGGAGACTACCTATTATATTATATTATATTATGTTTTCTATTATCATGGATGAGGATAACATTTTTTTGGATTGTAATGGCTCACCACTTTATACACACTTGAGATGAATTTTGAGTAACTATTCATGCTCATTCATTTAGAAGGAAGGACATTTGAACTACATGATTTATTGGCTAAATCTACGTAATTGTTTAGTTTTCACTAGATGATGAAGATGATAAAAAAAGATGAAAATTAATTATTGTGTGACTATTTTCCATAGAATTTAGACCAAACAAGGAGTCTACCCATATTGAATTATAACTAGTGGAGTCTACCCATTTTTGTCTTATACACCCACTTGAATCTTTGACCTCATTTCCTTTTGTATCGAGCTTTACAACAAATCTCACTACTACTTAGGCCAACCTAGGGGCTCCCTGATCTTGACACACATTCTTAAAATTTTTACTATTTTTATTAAAAATTAATTGAAGTATATACAGGCAAAGTATTTAGAATTATATTTATTGTATTGTTTGATAAAATTTTAGTGTTAAAAATTGAAAACCTTGTTTGCCCAAAAAATAGTCACGTGCATGCTCTTTCAATAGAAGGATCACTGACATCATAGTTGGACATGATCCATTAGGGACAAAATTATCATAATAATCTAGATAGACTATCTGAATCCTAGTGATTTCATAACATAAAGTGCTAAATAATGAATAAAGGGGCCAATTTAACACAAATAAATCACACAATTTAGATAAAGTAAAAATATATATTGAGTACTATTAATATTAAATACATAAAAATAAGGATCTATAGAAATGATAGTAACAAATATGGTTAAGGCTTCAAACACTCTATAACCTACTCTGTTCTGATCTGTTAGTTCTCTACAATGTATATTAAAAAAAACTTAGAATATGTAAGAATAGGAATATATCTAGTGAGACATGTTCGATGGTTTTTATTTCTCTTTAAAATGTTAGAAAATTATATGGATCCTATTTTTCAAAGTCAATTTGAATTTCAAATTCATTGGGGACTCCCACCTATTTCTAAATGCAAATGTACCTCAAGAGTAGTTAAGTCAAATTGAAGGCAAGTTATATATTTAATATATTAAAATGATATTTATATATATAATATTAAAACATATAATATTTATTTAAAATATATACTAAAATATATACTATATAATGTAATCTATGTTCAAGTAAAGCTCTAGATCCTCCTTGGAAACACCTCTTCAAGTTGCCATGGCTGTAAATTTCAACAAATTACACACTAATGGACTGTAATTCGGCTCCCAACTTAAATTATCCTTGTCTAGACAACAATCCCACTCTCCTTGGCTTGATTACAATGATCTTAGGGTAGAATTAGGTCTCTCATACTTTTAAGGATTTTTTGAAGGTTTATGTAGAGCTCTGATGGTGGCAATGAGTCCAAATTATGAGTTTCATGCCTTAGATTTTGTTTGGATTGAGCATTTATACCTTTCCTTTTATGGGTCCATAAAATATTCAAATTCATCATGTCTTACTTATATATTGTCATCTAGCTTATTAATATTTAAAAGTGATGATTGCCCTTTGAAAAAATCCTCTTCACCTCACACTATTATATTTCCTTGCATGAATTAATTCAGGCCATTGATCTCGATCTGAGGGATCAAACACCATTGGCTATCTTGTGATACTCCTCAGGATTGTGACACTTATCACCATCTCATTTATTTTGGCTTTGTTGAACATTCTAGCTTCATCTTGTGCCATTCGATCTTCCTTGCCCAGATGAATGCACTCTATTTGATCTTGATCTAATGGGTTATGTCCTTTGCTTCATGTACCATTGATCAGAATGTGTATGCTTAAGCATGCATTGTCTATCTTTGGGAATATGTTCAATCTTTAATTTAAGGTCACAGTTTTGAAACTTGTCATTTCCATACTTGCTCTAAGTTCTTTTACAGTCCTACTTATTTAAAAATTTGTGAAATATACATTGCTTAGAAAAATTAATTCAAAAGGGGACCTAGGTTACACGTTAGACATGGATTAAACATGGACCCGATTAATCTTGAACCATGGACTTAGTTTAATTTTTATCCTAAGGCTTGGTCATGTTTTTCAACACAATAAAACCTTAGGCTTAAAATCTTATCTTGGTCTAAATAATCACATGGTCCCTTTGTTATAAGACTTAACCTAAATTCTAATCCTAAGGTTTATCGTATTTATTAATACGATAAAACATTAGGCTAATACTTTATCCTATGTCTTTGTGGTTCGTGGTGTCATTTTATTTTAGGTTTCTAACCTTGGTCCAAAGTCTTTTTGCCTTGGTCTATTTTAATTCATGGGGTCCCCTTTAATATGTTTAAAACTTAGCTTAAATCTTTTATCCTAAGTCCCTTATATATGCTCTCAATATTAACTTTCATTCTTGTTTGCAGGATCTATGATCCGTATTTGCTAAGATGAGATTGATTGAATGACATAAACTGAGTCAAAACTTCAATAGAGCCTAGATGAGCAAGAGTGTGACAAGTGTCACCTTATAAAAAAAAATGGCATCTAATGGTGTTACATCTCTCATATATTAATTTAGTGGTCTAGGTTTTCTCATATGAGTTAGATCCAATGGATCATGACAAGTATTGAAAAGTCAAACCCTGACCAAAGAGTTAAAGCCTAAGCATGTTCTAGAGATCTATGGTCTACATGATCTTAGCATAGTTGATTGAATAATGTGTGTAATGTTGAATTTTCAAAGGTTCTATGGATCTCTACAAGGGTGACAAGTGTCACCATCATGGGATCCCAATATAGAGATCAAACAATGTGCATGAGCCTAGTACAAAGAGCATAAAAGCATTGAGTAGTCACCACATGGCACACACATGAAATAGGGCATACCTAGGAATGACAAGTGACAAAATTAATAGATAACCACATGGACATGTTTAAAAATTATGCTCACACACTTGTCAATGATGTTCATGTATATTTAAAATGATGGTCATGAGGACATCAATTTTAAGACAAAAAAGAGCCTAGATGACATGTTTAAAATTGATGGTCACATATTCATCAAATATGTTCACATGGATATAAAATTATGGTCATGAGGACATCAATTTCAACATAGCAAATAGTTTTGAAGATTATTTTAAAATTAATGGTCACACACCCATCAAAGATCTTCATGCTGACATCAAATGATGGGCATGCAGACACCAATTTTAAGACATCTACTTTGATCCAAATTCAAATGCAATAGTCATATTTGAATAGTGATGAGTAGAATGCCATGGAAATGCCACATCATATCCATGTGAGCATAATGTGCCAAATTAGAGACCTTGCAGACCTAGTGATGTAAAGGTAGGGATCTAGGATCATAATGTTTGAGTTCATGACTGTTATTGGAGCATTGTTCGAACCTACTAGAATACACCAACAAGGTGAGGAGCATAAAAAAATCCCATGAGCATTATGATTGACCCAAAGGGAGCTAAATTATCACTTGTGTAAAGGTAAATCATTCTAGAGTACATTAGCGAGTAGTCTAAAAGGATTTAATATAATAATGGGGGACCTCTCTTATATCCTCAAGTAGCTTGGAGATATAATAATGATTGTATTGGGTATCATTAAAAAGCAATGAATTATCAACTAGAGGGTTCTTAAAGTCAAAATATTCCTCTTGTGGCTAAACCTAATCTGACAGCAATCCATAATTTTCATTCAAAGGTTGTCATACACACTATAAGAAAATCAACACCAATGATTATTTCAAAATTTATCACTAATCCATAAATCTTCCCTTCCACTTATTTTTTAAATATTTGTATTCATCCAAACTAGGATTAATACTAATTTCACTTAGTCTTGGATCTATTTCTAAAAGACCAATGATGTAATATTCATACTTTATCCAATTAATGAGCTTTGTCAAATATCGGTCTTAATAAGACAAATGAGCTTCATGACACAATATTAAATTTCAACTCACTTTACCCTTTTTGATATATTTCCTTAATCAATCATGAAAACAAAAAATTCACTTAGAATTTACTTCATCATTCAAATCTTCCCTTTAGGATCTCTTGGTCCTCCTAAAATTGTTCATCTATAGATTCCTCTCTTTGTTTAAGATATTTTTGCATACATTTAAACTTAATGATAATATTTTCAACTATTTTCCATTCTCCTCTACAGAAACCTATCCATCAAAATTTTTTAATCATAATTCTATAATATATCTAATCCTTACTTTGAATCCATGCATTTATGTCATATACACAGTCTTGATGGGTTTTTGAGGTAGACTCACCTTGAATATACAACTTGTCCTTACCTTCATCTAGTTTTCTTAACCAAAGAAACATTTATCCCTATTTTTCTTTATTTGAACTCACATTTATTATTGATCAACATTATCAACATACACAATCTAATAACTTAGAACTTATTTCATCAACTAGGTTTCAACATGGAATGATGAAAATAAGAAATGGAGACCAAAAATTTAAATTCTTTCTTTCTCCCAAATAGTCTATACCATGAAATCACATTCAGCACTTCTCAAATATTTTCTTGGACATTCATATAAAGTTTGAGATAACTCAAGTTATAGAAACTTTTAATCTTAAATATTAAACACAGGTTCATATAGATTGATATTGGTCATGAGTACATAAAAACAAATATTCCGATACATATTAAAACAAATAAATGTGTGGTCTATGTCTTCAAGTAATATAGAATGTTGTGTTGGTTTGTACAAGGCCAATTTGGGTATCGACTTCCTACATAGACAAAATGAGTCATTAATACGCTCCAGGATCTATTCTAAAAATTTAATCTAGATTTAGATTTCTTAGTTGTCCACATAATATGACTCCTAGGAATATAATTACCATAACTTCAAAGATTATAATTAAGTTTTGTGTCAACATACAACTGCAAGATCCATAACTTTGAACTTTGTAACATAGTCAATGAAATTACATCAAGATCAAATAGAATTAAACAAATATTCCTTCAACATATTACCTTGGACCCATACATAAGATCATACCTCTTTGCATGACTGTAAATGATTGTATTATTTTTATTCACTATGATAAGCTAGTAATGGTGAAAATCTTTCATCAAATACATAATTAATAATTTTATCTTATCTTCATTCTAGTTTCTTACCTCTCATGTGAATCAAATCACATTCTTCCTCATTATACTAGTCTCAGTCATTCTTAATGACATCTACAAAGTCCTTGAATGCATAATATCCTTCCTTTTATTTATAGGTTTTAAAAATTAACATACAATCCAACTGCATACATATACAGGCCTAGAGGCATTTATTCACTTCTTCTAAACTCCTCTACCTACTTCTCTACCTCCTTGACAAAGTATATCCTTTATATATACATGTAGATGCTTTTATTATTCTCTTCCTAATCGACTCAGACCCTATCTTCCCTCAACCAATGTAGAAATATAGGATTGTTGGCAAATAAAAAGACAAACTCTCCTTCTTCAGTTAGAATATACCTAGTTTGTCTTCAATGTAGAATTATAGATAACTCATGAGGTAATTGTCATCTTTTCATAGGTAAATAGAATTTTAAAACATAGTATTGACCTTTTAAGGTCATTATATAGGTCTTACCCTTATAATTTTACTACTTATTGTCCTTCATAAGAGGACTTATTTGATCAAAATTAACCCTTATATACAAAATTTTCATAGATGAGTTGATGCTCTTGCATCATTATCCATTCTAAAAGTGGAATATTATATTTGTAAAGGCATGTGCTATTTGTAAAATGTACTACCTATAGATCAATCCATTAGAAAAGTCTAGTGTATTTCTAGAACATTTGTGGAAAGGACAACTATCCCTACACTTGTATTTTTTTAATTGGTTAGGACTGACCAATATTCTTCCTTGCATCTTATAAAATGAAAATTGTCAATTATAAAGAGGGGGGGGAGTTTTTAGAGCAAAAATAATTTGTAAACTTGGAGAAAGTAATATAAGCAATGAATTCTACAAATATTATCTAGTATTTTCTTGTGTTCATTATTATTATGGCTTCTCTCGCACTTGTTTGTTTTGATTTCTAGATTTGAATGCTTCCTATGAATTCTTAGTGTGCACCTTTAATTTTAAAATTGTTAAATTGTGTAAATGATATGTTGACTAAATTTCCTTACATTTATTTCATTTTCTTACTCTTCTTGCATTTGGGCTAATTTTGTTTGCCTATAGGGTAAATCTTTAAATTGAACCAGGTTCTTATTTGCATTATTTACACCTTCCTTAGAAGCTTACCTTATGTGTAATAGGATTTGATCTTATGATAATTAATGTTACACATTAGTTAAGATAATTTTTTGGATATTGATGGTAGACATGTTGCCATTGATGTTAAGTGGAATTGGTAATGACAAAATGGCCTAACAGGTGAAAGTGAAATGGAACATGGTAGCATAGTGTGCTTAGTACAGTGTGTAGCTTACATGGGTGACCCAGATGGATATATTGGAGCCTAATATGAAGATGGCTGACATGTTCTTGATGTGTTCTAAGCTCAAAGGTTGACTTCATGTGGTTTATATGGAGTATGTAGGATAGTGTGTATCTTATAGGCCTTGATCATGTATGGTTGCCTATGGGGTTTTGAGCACTATGGATTGTGTGACATGGTAAGGAGATTAATATGATTTTGATATGAATTTTATACATTTATAGGGTGATAAGAGGTTAGGTTTATGGTTTTAAATATTTGGCAAGTAATCTACATGAAAACTTGGCTATTGGCCTAGGTGGGCTAGTGAGGCTTTGTGAAGGGTCAAAGAGTGATTTCATAACGGTTAATATTATATATTAATATGAGATGATAAAATAGGATTTTTCAAGTTCATTGAACAAGTCATAGGTCAAATATTGAAGTCAAAATTTATAAAAAGGATTGTATGGCTTCAAGAGGTGTTAGAAAGGTGTTTAGTGAGCTTAAGAAGGACTTTATTATGTTTGTTGGCATGTCCAAGGTATACATGGGAAGTTGAGAATTTTGGATATGTTGGGGAGGGTCTCTAAGAATATTTTACAAGCATTAATTTAGGGTTTAAATATCTATTATTTATGAATGATTTTTAAGAAGGTAAGCAAGTTTTTGTGTGAAAAAAATGCTAGTCTTAGACCCAATACAAAAGATATTGATGGTTTGGGCTAAAAATGGATTGGGTAATCAAATATTATTATTGTATTTTGTATATTACTCTTCTAGGTTCTTGAATATGTGTTTTTTAAACTTGACTATTTGTGGGTCCCATAGAAAAGTGCTTCTTAACAGTAATTGTGATATTGTGAAAGATTTTTGAATATGATCAGGGGAACTAATGGGTGTGTGATTAATATTAGGAGTTTTACCAAATGCATATGGAAATTTTTAGTGATATTAATCTTTTTGTGTCAAATTTATAGGATTTCAAAGTTGCCTAGTCGCTAGAGGCTTAAAGGAGAAAACAACAATCTGAAGTAGCCTTTTGGTAAGGCTAGTTTGAAGTGATTAAATATTATTTGAGATTTCCAAAGCATATGAGGTTGAAGTATAAGTATCCTAGTTTCATTATTATATATCATGATAGGTTGAGAGTATCTTCAAGTGTTATTTTTTGACTATTGATCATGGTAGACTTTTCTATGTTAAAACTATGAGATAGTGACTTGAGGAATTGGTTTGTTAGAGCAATGAAACTTGGTTGGAAATGAGAAATAAATATTGGAGGTTGACCTAGAGATGACAAAGGATTAATAAATATGTATTATATATCTTGGAAACACAATTAAAGGTGTTAAACAAGAACTTGTTTATGACTATGTTCTTGAAGGCTACAGGCAGTTTGAGTGGTCTATTTGAAGAAGTAAGTTGGAAGTTTTATGGAGATATTATAAAAGTATAAAATATTTATGAAAATACATTGGTTTTCTTAGTTTGTCCCTAATCAGATCTGAAAATGCGATGTTATTTGACTATGTTTTTGAAATACTTGACCAATTTGAGTATTCAGTTTGTTTGAGTTTGTTTGGACCTATGTGAGCTATGTGAATTTCAAAATGGATTTTGTTATGTTTTTTGGGTCATGGAGGACCAATTAATGTTATTTATTCATATATTTATGTGGAATAATTGAGCATACACATCAGATGTGTAAGACAATGTTTTCATTGTGTGAAGGTCTAATTAGCGAGTAGTCTAAAAGGCTTGGTTTAAGGTATGAGTTGGAGTTATAGATGTTATGGAATTATAAGGGAGAAATAAATGATATATTAGAGGTAGTTTTTATGTGTTTCACCTACTGGTGAAGGTTGAAGGTGGTCCAAGGAATCCAAGTTGTATCATGTGCATGAATAGACCTAATTGCTTTAGGTCTTAATTAGGCCTAGTGGAGGTTTTGGGTCCTAAGGGTATTGACTAGACTATGTGATGTTTGGTTCTCATATGTAACATGTGTAATAAACTATTTTGGGTGTGATCCATGTAAGTAAAGTGTCTTGACCAACCAATATAGGTTAGTTTAAGTGAAATCTATAAAGGCAAGGCTTATTTCGCCTATTTTGAGTGGGGGGGTGAATGATTAAATAGAGTGAAGAAGAAGAGCCTTTGAAAGAGAAGTATCATGTCATTGAGGACCATCAAAGGTTGTATAGAATCAGTCATGATTGACTACTCAGGTTCATGAGCTAGCAAGTCATTAGACCTAATAGTCTAAAGTGTGACTTGGTTGAGCAAAAGGATTATGAATGGGATTGTAGGTGTTAGAGAAAGAGAAGTTCATCATCAGGTGTATTAAACATTAGAGTATTGGTGGAAATTAGAGATAAGGTGGTTAAGTGGGTGCTTAATCACTGAAAGTGTTGTAGCCTCCTTGATAGTTGGAGCTAGCTCAATATTGGGGGGTTGGTGCTCTTTATGGAGTTGGTGCTTCACAAAAGGTCTCTTATTTGATCTATATTATAGGATAAGTAGTCCATTAGTTATAGGTTTGAGAGTGGGTTTTATTCCCCATGAGGGTTTCCCACATACATGAGGTGTACTTATATTGATTGTTCTTATTCTTGCTAATGTGTTAGTTTGTTTATGCTATATTACTTCATGCTTTAATGGAATGGTAACGAAATTGAATATACATTGTTAGATGATTGATTCACCCCCCCTCTTAGTCACCTTTTACCTCCATCAACTAATATTAGAGCTAGACCTTTGAAAGAGGCTTAATAGACTACAGGTGATCCTAAGTAGCTTAGAGGTGATCTTGTGAGTCTAATCAGCTTATTGTTAGAATTGGTGATGATCAGTATGGAAAATTGGTTGATGTCATGGTTAATCATGTTGTCAAAGTTATGCTTCCAAAATTTATGAATTTTTAAGGTTTCTCTAAAATGGAGAAGGATGTCAAGGTAGGGATTATTCTTTTCTCAAACCAAGGTGAGTTGTTTAATATTACAGGTGGTTCTTCAAGCATGAGGTTTTGTAAAAGAATGCATATGGAAATGAATAAAGATTATGTTGAATCTAAGTCCAAGATCAAACCTATGTTGATAGATTTGAAGACACATTAAAAGATAGTCTTATTTATTTTAGGTCTCCATGAGACCTAATGACAGTATGAGAGCTAATAAAGATTTCTAAGTAAGATTAAAAGGTTTTGTAGGCATAGAGAAGACTCATATATAGAAACAAAAGTATGGTTCATTAACAAATATCTGGAAGTGTGTCTTTGCAAGAAAATCTCAATGGAATTTGAATGTGTTTCAAAATTGACAAACTGTGTGACTTGTTGAGCTGAATGGTAATCTTAGACTCTCAAGGTGACTGATCAAAGTGTATGACAATGTTCTATTGATATTTAGATAACCCCATAAGGTCATGAAATAATGTTTTGTCATGTTTTTGATTTCATAAATAGGGTTTCAATGTTCTATAGATGACATGTTTTGAGTTTCTTATCAAATCTAGACAGTGCTTGCTAAAGTTGATTCTTTGAGTATATATGAAGAGTCTTCAAGAAGAGTTATATGGTCTAAGAAGTATTGTTTCCAAAATTAAAGAGTAATGAAGGAGTTTATAGTATTTTGAAGATGAGTATGCCTTGTAGCATCACAAGGTTCTTGTATTCTTGAAGAGAAGTATACAGATGTATTCATGAAGGATGTGTTTTTATTTACAGTAGTAAAAGGTCTTGAAAAAGACAAATATATTTTTTATGATCTAAATATTCCTATAATTATGATCTATCTTTCTAGGTATTATTTTTATGAAGACAGAGGTTGAAGATTGTGGTATGCAGAGTTGTCTAGTTATCCTTAATCATGAGGTTGAGATGCTCCATAAGAAGAATTTGATCTGTGATTTGAGTCTTAATGGCTTGTGTTGTTTGAAGAATGCCTGAAAATATATTTTTCCATGTTTTTAATATGTTCAAGCCTACTTGAGGAGGTCTAATTGATCCTATAGGTTAGTGAAGAGAAAGAAGTAAGGATGATTATTCAAGAGGTATGTTCAGGTTTCCTAGTCCTAAACTGCATTTTTGATCAATTTTTGATGCCTTGGTTGAGTAGTGAATTGAAGGATAAAGGTGGATTAGTTTTTTTAAGGTCTTAAGGAAGATGGTCATGAGTCATTCCTAGGTGGTCTACGTCTTTGATGAGCTTAGATGTGAGTTCTATGGTCAAAAATTTGAGTTGACCATTTTTGTCAGTGATGATTGCCTAGAAGGTGACAATATAATACTTAGAGTGTTCTAAGATGGATAGAAGTTAAATAATAGATTATTCAAGTTGGTTTTTTCATGTCAAAGAAGGGTAAATAGATTGGAGTTGCTCCTAAGATGTCAAGGTGTGATTTTGACCATTTAGTCAAGGTAATTGGTGTAGATGATGACTCTATATGCTTAGAATACTTGATATCAAGGGTAAATTGAAGAATGAATATGTGTCATGAAGTAGTTTTTGCTTAGGAAGGTCTACACATGTGTTTAAGACATGTTATAGGTTATTTCACAAGTGGATGAATGATTTTGTGCCAGGTGAAACATTTTGAGTGGTCACTGGCTTGTCTTCTCAAGAGCATGCATTCAGTGGTGTAAAAGAATTCATGATTCCCAAAGGTGTGGAGGTTTGAAATTTGGCATGGAATTTAGTTTTGATGGTCTATATCTTAGGTGTCTATGTTGACCAAAGGTTGAATTTTGACCAATTATTACTTTGAAGGCCTAATGATTTGGGCATGTTTGGAAAAGTGGTCAAACTTTGGAGTTGGAGGCTAGAAGATTCAAAAGAAATTTAATGGGCCAAATGGGTATCTGAATCAACTTTTATAGTGGTTTAAAAGTGAGTATATTACATTTTATTCAAGTTTTAGCTCATTAAGAGGCCTAATTGGCTAGTAGGCTAAAGAAGGAAGTATGCTAAGGAGGATGATTTGGAGGATAATTCTTGGAATGCTTGAGGGGGAATTATAGTGGTATAAAAATATGAAGTTTCATGGCTTGAAGTGATTAGGGTAGAGAGTTATGAGGATTGTAGTGGCCACATAGGGCTACAAGGGCTCTAAGTAGGCCTAGTGAAGAAAATGAAGATTTTTGAGAAAGCTTTCAAAATAAGGCTAGCATTTTTGGTTCTAGTTGAGAATTTTGGCCTATTATAAGTATGTTTCAAGTATGGTGGTATGATTAAAGTGCCCTTGGTGGTCTGTAGGGTGCCTTGAGTGCAATGTTATGTGAGCTTACATAGTGCTATGGTGCTCATGTTGTTGTTTGAATTGATGATATCTATTCTTGGAGGTCCTATAGGTTTGCATGGGTTGTGTAGATTGAGAGGGAGCCTTCAAAGTGAAGTAGTGTCCTAGGGGAGCTATGTTGCCTTGAAAATTGGTGACAGGTCTAAGGATCTTGATGGTTCAAGAGCAATTTTTGAGTGAGAGCATCTTCCAAGGGGGATTTGTGCCTATTTAAGGTATAAATGGTCCATTTTTAGAAGATTTATTGTAGGTGAGTGTGTTTTCATGAGTTTCTTATAACTCATTTTCTTGTTTTCTATGGTGCCTAGTGTTGAAAAGAGTCCATTTTATCATTTTGTCAAAGGGGGAGAGAGAAAAATATTGTTTCTATCAATGAAAAAGGGAGAGATTATTGGGATATTGATGGTATATGTGTTTTCATTGATGTCAAGGGGCATTGGTGATGAAAAAATGGCCTAACAAGTCAGAATAAAATGGAGCATGGTTGCATAGTGTGCTTAGTACAATGTGTAGATTACATGGGTGATCTAGATGGATATATTAGAGCCTAATATGAAGATGTTTGACATGTTCTTGATGTGTTATAAGCTCAAAGGTTGACTTCATGTGGTTTTTATGAAGTATGTAGGATAATGTGTGTCTTATAGGCCTTCATCATGTATGGTTGCCTATGGGGTTTGAGCACTATGGCTTATGTGACATGGTAATGAGCTTAGTATGATTTGAATATGCATGTTAGACGTGTAGGGATCTAAGAGGTTAAGTGTATGGTTTTAAAGAGTTGGAAAGTAATCTACATGACAACTTGGCTATTGGCCTAGTTGGCCTAGGTGGGATATTGAGGCTTTGTGAAGGGTCAAAGAGTGATTTCAAAATGGTTAAGCTTATATATGCATTGGAGATGATCATATAATAGTTATCAAGTGCATTGACCAAGTCAGAGGTCAAATATTGAAGTAAAAAGTCAAAAAAAGAATCCTATGGCTTCAAGAGGTGCTAGAATCGTGTCTAGTGAGCTCGAGAAGGACTTTCTTATGTTCTTTGGCATGTACAGGGTCTGCATGGGTAGATGATCCTTTTGGATATGTTGGGGAGGGTCTCTAATAATATTTTATAAGAATTAATTTATGGGTTAAGGGTCTATTATTTATGAATGATTATTAAGAAGGTAAGCAAGTTTTTGTGTTCAAAAACCCTAGTCTTAGACCTGATAGAGAAGATATTGATGGTTTGGGTTCAGAATGGATTGTGTGATTAAATATTATTATTTGAGGTTGTAGATGAATCTTATAGGTTCCTAAGTATGTGGTTTTTAATCTTGATTATTTATGGGTCCTGTATAAAAGTGTTTCTTAATAGTAATTTTGATATTGTGAGAGATTTATGAATATGATAAGGGGAAATAATAGGTGTGATGAATATTAGGACATTACCCAAATTTATATGGAAATTTTTAGTGAGATTAATCTTTCTATGTCAAATTTATAGAAGTTCAAAGTTGCCTAGTTGCTAATGTCCTATAGGAGAAAATAATAGTTTGAAGTAGCCTTTTTGATAAGTCTAGTTTGAAGTGATTCAGGCTGATTTGAGAATCAAAAGAATATGGGGTTGAATTATAAGTATTATAATTTAATTATTATCCATCAAGAGATGTTTACAGTATCATCAAGTGTTATTTTTTGACCATTGATCATGGTAGACTTTTTTGTGTTAAGACTGTGTGATAGTGACATGAGGAATTCGTCTGTTAGACCAATGGAAGTTGGTTGTACATGAGAAATAACTATTGGAATTTGACCTAGAGATGAAAAATTATTCATCTATATATATTATATGTCTTACAAACACACTTAAAGGTGTTAAACAAGAACTTGTTTATGACTGTGTTCCTAAAGGCTATATGTAGTTTAAATGGTCTATTTGAAGAAGTAAGTTGGAAGTTGTTTGAACAAAGTTGAAGTAAAAAATGAGTATGGAGATGTTCTAAAAGTTGCAAATATTGATTAAAAGACATTGGTTATCTTAGTTTGTCCCTGATTAGATGTGGAAAGTCAAAGTTATTTGACCTTGTTTTTGAAGTTAGTTGGACATGAGAAATAACTATTAGAGGTTGACCTAGAGATGACAAATTATTCATATATATGTATTATATTTTTTTGAAACACACTTAAAGGTGTTAAATAAGAACTTGTTTATGACTATGTTCTTGAAGGCTACATGCACTTTGAGTGGTCTATTTGAAGAAGTAAGTTGGAAGCTGTTTAAATAGAGTTGAAGTAACAAATGAGTATGGAAATGTTCTAAAAGTCTCAAATATTGATTAAAAAACATTGGTTATCTTAGTTTTTCCTTAATAAAATGTGGAAATTCAAAGTTATTTGACTTTGTTTTTGAAGTACTAGACCAATTTGAGTAATCAGTTTGTTTGAGTTGGTTTGGACCTGTGTGAGCTATGTAAAGTTTCCAAATGGATTTTATGGTGTTTTTTAGGTCATATAGGACTAATTAATGTTATTTATTTATATGTTTGTGTGGAAGAATTGAGCTTAAACTTTAGATGTGTAAGATAGTGTTTTCACTATGTGAAGGTCTAATTATCAAGTAGTCTAAATGCTTGGTTTAAGGTATGAGTTGGAGTTCCAAATGTTATGGAATTATAAAGGAGTGAGAATGATATATTGGAGGTATTTTTGATGTTTTTCACCTTGGTGAAGGCTGAAGGTGGTCTAAGGAATCCAAGTTGGAACATGTGCATGAATAAACCTAATTATTTTAGGTTTCAATTAGGCCTAATGGAGGTTTTGGGTCCTAAGGGTATTGGCCGACATATGGAATATTTGGTTCTCATATGTATCATGTGTAAGAATGTATTTTGGGTATGATCCATATAACTAAAGCATCTTGGATAACCAAGATGGGTTAGTTGAAGTGAAAGCTATAAAGGCAAGGCTTATTTGGCCTATTTTGAGTTAGGAGGTGAATGATTGAATAGAGTAAAGAAGAAGAGCATTTGAAAGAAAGGGAGTAGGTAATTAATGACCATTAGAGGTTGTGTGGGATTAGTCATGATTGACTAATCAGGTTCATGAGCTAGTAAGTCATTAGACCTAATAGTTTAAAGTGTGACTTGGTGGAACAAAAGGCTTGTGAAGGGGATTATAGGTATTAGAGAAAGAGAAGGTCATCATCAAGTGTATAAGACATTAGAGAAGTCTTGGTCATTATAGATAATGTGTTTAAGTGGGTGCTTAAACAAATAGGGGGTTGTAGCCTCCTTACTAGTTGGAGCTAGCTAAAGATTGAGGGGTTTGTGCTCCTTGTGGAGTTGGTACTTCACAAAATCTATCTTGTTTGCTCTATCTTATGGGACAATTAGTTCATTGGTTTTAGGATTTAGAGTGGGTTTTATTCCCCATGAGGGTTTCCCACATACATGAGGTGTACTTGTATTGATTATTCTTATTCTTGCTCATGTGTTAGTTTGCTTATGTTATCTTTCTTCATGCTTCAATGTAATGATAATGAAATTGAATATACATTGTTAGATGACTAATTCACTCCCCCCCCCTCTTAGTCATCTTGTACCTCCATCATGAATGTCTAAATTAAATCTTGACTTTATCATGATGTTTGAAATGAAGATAAGCAACATTTCTTTCTACCCTGCCCTTCCTTTTCCTTCTTTTTTAACTAGATCACTTTACCTTAATTTTTAATGTAAATATCCATCTTTGGTTCATTCTTAGATTAGTTCTTGAACATAATTCACTGTTCTTAGCAAAGATACTTGTTTCAATTTTTTTTCATTTTTTAGTTTTGAATGTAGATAAAATAAAGCAAGTATTAGGGTGTGTACCTAGTAAATGCTACACTCATTGATGACTAGATGAAGTGAGAACTCATCTTTGGATAGGGAGGATAACCTAAAAATCAAAAGAAGAATAAAATAAAAATTTTTAGATGGTAGGTTGAGTGGATTACTTAGCATATGTTATATCTAAGAATCACAAGGCTTTCCAGGAGGCTGTCAATCCACTTATAAGACAATTAAGTCAAAAATTATATAATAAATATACTTGATTTTGAATGATAAGAAATTAAATACATAGGAAAATAAAGAATGTACCTATTTGATAGAAGATATGGCATGATGTACAAATATACCAAGTCAAATCTAGAAGGTCTAGGTAGGGTCTGTATGATGGATGATAATTGAAATCTGAAGGAAGTTAAATAGTATAACAATACTCCTATCTTCAAAAGTCACATGGATAGAGCTTCATGGTCTTGGATGCCCACACAAAGAGAAAAAGAGAATCTAGATGCAAATTTTTGGATCCATAACTCTCCCAAGAGCTCTGTATTTATAGTAAAAAACTACTAAGGAGAGGGAATCTTGAGGGAAAGTTGCTAAGTTGGGAGGGAATAAAGTTTCCTATTTTCATTCATCTTTAAAAGCTATTTTTAAATCAAGTTTCCATTCTGGAGGATGTTTATCTTAAACAAAGCTAGATCTGCTTTAAAATCTTAGAGGAAATTTATGACCCAAACCATTGATGGTGAGGGTGACCATCAATGGTTACCCTAACCAATGACAATCAAGGGGTCATGATTAAATGGGTGAAAAGGTCCTAAATGAGGTGATGTGTTTTAGAGTGTTTTTGACATATTTCTAGTAAAGTAGGTGGTTTACTAGACAAAGATTTGATTAAGGGTCCACAAGTCAAGACAACACTGAAAAACTATCATGGTGCATCTTTTAGGTGTGTACATTTTACCTCTTTTTTATGTGTATATTTTAGGTCAATAAGTCATAGAACAAAAATGAGCTATCAACTGGTCAAGGTCTAGTTACCTTGAGTATAGGAGAAGGGTGTTTCCCCTCAAACCAAGAGCCAATTAGGTGAAGGCCAATTTAGGCTAGGGTTTGATAAAACTTATAAGAAAGGTCATGAGGTTGGGCATGTGATATGCAAGTATGTGAAAAAAAATATAACTAATTACAATAGGGATAATCACATAAAGACAAAATTACCATGTTGGTAAAAATGAGGTCAAGGTCTAAGATGAGTTATAAGGTAACTAGTTCCTAGTATTGGGCATAGATGATTGGGTCACACTTGTCATGGGTCCTATAAAAGGATGATGTTTATTTAGGTATATAGGGTAGGAAGTGATCTTGAGAAAAATGTAATGGGTTAGGTCATGCATGAGGTGGTGCATAACGCAAAAGGTCAACAAGGAAAAATTGGTCAAGGTGGTCAGCATGACCAAAACAAGGTTGTTTCAAGGTGCTCAAAGTTAGTACCATTATCAAGGTAGGCAAAGGCAAATATGTTAAGTGATGGGGTAGCTAATTGGTGGTCGATCTGACTCTTAATGTCCTAGGTAAGAGGATGTTGCCTATATAGTCCTATGGATAGGGGATTTAACATGAAATTCAAGCCTAATGTAGTTCTTGAGAGGGAGAGGGTAACTCCTAAATAGGTCAAGGTGAGGTAATGAAAGGGTTATCCTAGATAGAGGTGGTGAGAGGTGGAAAAGTGTGAAAAATATGGAAAGAGGCAATCAGTGATGGTTTAATAAAATTGGTGATGGTTAGATGTGATCGACAATGGTTAGGGTCAACCATCAATAGTTAGGTAACCATAGACAAAAAGGTCAATGGAAGCCCATTTGGTTCTTATTTGCAATTTGTGATTTTTCTGTGTTGGGTGTGGGTATGAAGAGTTTCTATGAGTGTTTGGAAAGGTGATGAGTTGTCTTAGAGGAGTGTGGTGTGCAAAAGGGATGGTAGAGTCAAGATGGATGTTGAAGGGGCTTTGGGATAAGTAGCAAGATGCAAATTGAGGTGACACCATCAGTTATGAAATGAGGTAGGTGATGTGTGTTAATTTGATATAAATAGTAAGTTTTGTGAATAATAAGAGGTATTAAAATGAGTGTAAGTCATAAAGGGGTAGATTGGTAAAAATGCCCTACGATTTTATAATGTGAGATTGGTAAGGGTAGAAGAAGGGGTATAGAAAGTGAGTGTGGAATGAGATGGGCAAGGGGTGCTTAGGGAATGTAAAATAGTAGAAAAGGGGTGTGTTTGATAAATTAGGGTTTAGAAGAAGATTTTAGAGGGTCGAGGCCCATTGTTGATGGTCACTAATAGTGACCACTGGTTGATCCAATTAGTGATGGCCAACTAGAGAGGCAAAAAAAGGCCCAAGGGGATAGTCGATGGTTGGGGAGAGCCATCAGTGGTCGACAAGTGAAAGGAAAAGATTTGGGTAGGGTTGGGAAGTGGATTGAAAGGGATAGAGATGGAATTGAAAGAGGGAGAGTTTAGATTGGGTAAGAGATAGGAGGTTGGTTTGGTTAGGATGAGATGGGAAGGTAGAAGTATAGTTTTAGAAAAATGAGTGCATATAGAAACAGGTAATAATTAAATAAAAAATAAGGTAAAATAGGATATTGAAGTTATGAAATTTTATTGGATGAGAATTGTGAAATAGTTATTTGTGCATATAGGTAGTATTTAAAATAGTTTTCTTATTAGACTTGTGATATGGTTGTTATTGTAGGTATAAGATCAAATCTAGTTATAGGATCAAGTTCTTTAGATGTTCACAGAGGTGAGGGATGTCATGTCTATAGAGGAATGGCACCACATGAGGGTAGTGGGATTTGGAGTGATATGCCACTACCAGTGCTTGCCTAGAGATGCATTAATGATAGTTTCCATACTTAAGAGATGGGATCTAGAAACTAACACATTTTGGCTAATTACTAGAGAGATGAGTATCTTGTTAGAGGACATCCATAAGATTACCTAATTGTTGATATGAGGGGATATTATTTATCAAATAGAGAGTGATGAGATAGATTACCTAATGGGTTGGTTGTATGAAGTAGATAGAGCTTACACATAATATAACATAGGTGGCTTTAGTATCAGGCCATTATATGAGAGGGATCTAGATGAAAGACATCTCTGGATGTTGATGCAATTAACAGTGACATGTTTTGCATTAATAGATTTAGTAGGAGGGAGATTTCCCTATATGTTGCTAGGGATTTTGGTAGAGTTGATATTTTTAAGGATAATATTTGGATGGGGATAGGTATTATTAGTTTAGATTTATAGGGATTTATGGGGTTTTAGAGTTCATAGGTGTTACAATATTAGCATTGGATTTGTTTTGCACTACTAGGCATATGAGAACATATGTGTGCTAAGACCATTAGGCCTACCTATGGACACATATCTAATAATAGAATATAGGGTGTGGTCTTTGAGTTGGAGGTGAAGAGGTGTGATCATAGGAGTAGGTGGTGGCATGAGGGATCTAGAGTGGTTTTAGGGTGATTTGGAGAGTCTCACCTCAAGAGATATAATATAGAGACCATACAAGATGTGGCCTATGTGGGATGGTTATATATGACATACATATGCTTTATAGAGTTGGAGATGGGTATATGGTAGACAAGATGGTAAAATATAACTCATTATTGTAGAGAGAGCATGATGATAGTTTGGACTCTAGCAGGGTATTCCACCAAATTTTCCTCATTACAAGAAAGAGGATATTGAGTTTTTATTATCAGAGCCATAGCCTTAAGAAGAATTATTGATTATGATGAGCTTCTTGATAGGGTGAGATATGATGCTAGTGTTACAATAGATTATATATCATTTTTTCAAGGTAGATATGTGGTAGTAGACTTTAGTTAGGGATATAGAGGCCAAGAGCCTATGGATGGTGACCTTGTAGGAGTACCAACACAAGGTGACCCATAGGTAGTGGTAGTACTTATGGTAGCATAGGCTCAGATAGCCACTTTATAGGGTTATATTTACACTCTTTAGGGATAGATTTTCACACTTTAGGGTCAATTGGGAGGAGTGATAGTATAGAGAGACCAAGTGTACGCATAGGTCACCATTTTATAGGGTTAGGTGGCCACTTCATAGGGTTAGGTGGCTAGTTTATAGGGATAGATTATGTCGATAACAAGAGAGCAAGATTAGGTGAGGACCTCACTTGGCTTAGTAACATAGGAGAGAGACTCTATGTGATGGATAGGTGGGGCAGTGATGGCACCACCAAGTTTTGTGACACAAGCTAGGTATCTAGTAGCCATATAGAAGTTGTGTTATTATGAGGGCATTGTTTTAGCAGAATGTCCTAATGATATGAGGTGGGGAGAGTATTAGGTGTGTTTAGTAGGTGGTGCAGTGATTATATCCCTAGGTAAGTGGGTTATGGTAATGGGTATGTTGATAGGGCCTCCATTGGGATAGGTATGGATGGGGCCAACAACAATGGTGTAGGTGCTCTTGGGTCATGCTGATGTATATGTATTTTGATATTTTTCATATCAGCCTACTTGCTAAGATGTAAGGTGTATATGTGAGTGATATAAATGTATCATTTTGTACTATCACACACACACACACACACACACACACACACACACACACACACACACACACACACACACACACACACACACACACATACATTGATTTTGATTATGATGATGATTCTTATATGATGATGCAATGAGCTGATTATGATTTGATGTTTATTCATGTTGAAGTCTTGATTATGACATTATTTCATTGATGATATTGGGTATGATGTCATTTACATATGATGATGATGCTTTGATGGTTTAATCATAATGTAATTATGTATGTTCATGTTGATGTTATGGTTTATTAATTATTGTTATACTATTATTAGCCATGTTTGGGGAAAAATATTAAATAAAAATGTGATGTTTGGCTAATAATCAAAATGTTAAATAAAATGTGATGTTTGATTGATGATCAAAATGTTAAATAAAATGTGGTGTTTGGTTGATGATCAAAGTGTTAAATAAAATTTGATGTTTGATTAATGAATATGAGAATATGGGTGTGGCTTAGGTAAGGGAAACATTTACATCCATATGTTTGGATAAGACAAGGATCATGGTGCCTTTTTCTAGTCAGAACTAAATAATAAGAATCCATAGATGGATCAACTTAGTGAACACAAACCCATCAAATGTTTTGTAAGATCATGTTTTATTATGAAAATATGCATCTTGACCACTTTGTGCCAAGTAAGCTCATAGTCCCTTAGGTGTGATTAGGATGTGGATGGTAGGTAAGGGTGTAAATATTGGAGTGGAGTCATTAACTTTTCCACAAATGACCAAAAAAATTTAGTAGACATGTCCATGCCTTTTTTATGTTTGATTATAATGGGTAGAATGATGAATACGGGAAGTCTAATCATGCCATATATAAGAGCTGATTATGGCTTTATTAATATATATATATATGTAGATTGATCGATATGGGAAATCTAAAAATGGAAAATATATAGCCAATTGTGGCTTACTTATTGATTTTGCTTATTTTTATTAATATAAAGTTATTAAAGCTAATCGATGCAGGAAGCTTCTAATGAATATTTTTAAGCCATCCTTCAAGGGAGTGGTATAAGATTTTCTTTTGGCATAGTTGTCCTTCAAGGGAGCAGCCTACTTTAAGAAACTTTTGATTTGATGTTGCAGTTTTCCTTTGAGGGAGTAGTCTGCTATATAGATATATTTTAAGCTTAGGCATGGACAAGCCTGTTCAGGTTTGAAAGGTCTACCCATGTAAGAGTAAGATCTAGACATGGAAGGTTTGTTAGAGAAAAGGGTTTTGAGAAACAACAAACCATAGGATTCTATCTATAAAAATATGAAAGGTATCTATGAGAACCATTTTATGGGTAGATCCAGAGTACCCATATTTAGGATTAGGTTATTACTATGATGGATGAATCACATGGTTTCCTATATTAACTTGATCTCAAAAGAGATGGAAAGGAAATGAGGTGGAAGAAGGTTAATGAACTAATGGGATGAGCTTAAGTTAGAAATGGAAGTGAGATTGAACCTTGTGTTAAAAATGAAAGAGAAGCAAATGTGAGGCATTGATGGGTTTAGGTTATATCTTGCCCTTGAGAGAGGACAAGCGATAATCACATGATCCATACTTATGGGTTATAATGTAAGGTCTTAACCAATTAAAAGCAAACTTGCCCTTTTTGGACTTTTCCATGTTAGTGGCATGTTGGTTTTCCTTGAGTATGAAATCTTCAGTGTTGAAATATTTTATTTTTAGATGTTTATTATATGCTTATTTGATACGTTCTTGTAAATGTGAAGGTGATTAAGGGTAGTAAGGCAAAGTTCATTGAGAAACTCAAGGTGTGTGAAGCATTCTTGATGATAATCCTCTTTAGAAATGATATCATGTAAGGAAATATAAAGAGAGGGAATTTGGACTTTGAGAGGTAAGAAAGACTCTATGCCAATAACTAGGGAAAAAGGTGTAGCCCTTATCATAGTTTGGATACTAGTGTGGTAAGCCCATAAAGCAAATGGAATATAGAGGTGTCAGTCTTTACTTGAAGCACTGACCACCTTAGTGAGCAATTTGATGATTATTTTTTTGGAATCCTTAGCCTACCCATTGGATTATGGATGATAAGGTGAGGAGAATCTTAAGTTTTAGATTAAGGTAAAAGAAGGTTTTGAAGGGACCCCAAAACCCTTAAATAAAGAAATAAAGATGAAGTGATAACACCCAACAAGAAGAACATTCCTAAAACTTACTCTAACACAGTATCAAAATTAGGTTTTACAGGGACCTAAAACCACAGACCGATACCATAAAAGAAGATCACAGGTTTTATAGAGACCTAGAAACTCAAAATAAGTTTTTAAAACTAAGATCCAACTTATAGAACTAGTTATAACATCTATCAAAAAGGACCAGACCAAAATCAATAGCAACAAAGAATACCTTAGTCTTCTAATTCCAGGATCATCTTCACAACCTCATTTCCAACCATTGTTGTATCCTGTATGGATATTGTAGCCAATGTAGTAGCTTCTTGCTGAGCTTTCTTCCTTGAGCTTTGCCTGGTTCTCTTACTAGGCCCCTCTAAAGATTTTATTTCTTCATTAGCTCATTTTCCAAGGTTAGCTATAGCCGCACATATGCTAGAAGTAACCTCCTCTATTTTCATTCTACTTTCCTTAATGAGCACTCTCAGATTATTCTCATAATCCTTATGTTTAGTTGGAATATCACTCATTTGCTTCTCTAAATTATTTATTTTGATCCTATCAGCTTCCTGGTTATGTTGTAATATTTCTACTTTCTTCTTCAACTCCATTTCCTTATACATCCACGAATCAACTTGGAAAATTGCATCAGCTTTGAATTTGGCTGAATTCATGAAGGAGAGCTTAGTGTCCCTCTGTCGAGCATCACAACTATCATCTACATTATCTTGTGGAAAGGACTCATCCTTTTCTATATGGTCCTCCCTTTCCATAATTTTCTCCTCTTTTGTCTCTACAGGGTCTTTATGCTGATCATGATCATCCTTTTCTTGTTCTCTAATCTCCATAGCATGATTGGAAACCAGAACCAAATGTTCCTTTTCTCTTGTCAAATCTGGATCATCAAGTAAAATATTTGTGTCTTTAACACCCCCCCCACCATAGTCTGATTATCTCCATGATTGGAATTATTCTGTTCTGTATTGTCCTCTGTTTTATCCCCTTCATTTTCTTTCTCACTTTTGTCTTCATTTTCCTGATACCCTTCCAGATTTGAACTAAAATCCCCAGTTTCCATCCCTTCTTCTTCCTCCATAACATTCTTCTCAGAACTTTCTGTGCTTTCCCACTCAAATTCCTCTTCAACATTTTATTTTTTTATACTAGAGGGTTTAGGTTTTACTTTTTCTTTCCCCTTCACTTTTCCACTCTTCTTACACTGTGAATCCTTATTTTTGTTAGAATAAGGATTCGAGACTATGGCATTGTTTTTGCAATAGCCCTCTATGATAAGAATCAGGCCTTCATGCAATATTGGTTGAGATTACTTCTTTCTATGAGCAAACAAACTTTGAAGTAGGGAAAAGCGCAAATAGAAGAGGAAGAAAATTCTGTCTTTATACCTAAAATGATTAAGAAAGACAAAATGAAATTTATGAACTCTTTTGCTTCTACCATCTAGGATAAAATACTCATGAATGCAACATAATATGTCTCTCCAGATTCTTTTTATCTCCTTTAAATCAAAGAAATCTCCACTCTTTTCCAAATTCTTCTCCTCTACATCTGTTTTCAGAAATTTCTTGTAAGCTGCATTGCAGATACTAGTCTGCTTAGAGAATTTAATGCCATCTGTGGGGAGCCCTGTAACCTCAGCATTGAACTCCTTTGTAAGCTTCATAGTAACACCATGGAGCGTTACTCTGTCATCAAACCAATTTTTGAAGAATGTTGTTGTGATATGGGGTCTAGACCTAGGCAATCGCTCCATATAACTTACCACTCTCCCTTTCTGAAGAATCTTCCATACATCCTGTTTATCCTTCCAATCTTCACAATTTTTTGGCTCTTGCTTCCATGGTTCACCCTTCATTTTTCAAAACAAACAATATTCCAACAACACCCAAACACTGAGAGCAGAAAAATGGACCCAAATGTTCTTTACATGAAATGGGAGTCACCTATACGCTGGCACATGCGAAATCCATGTTACATTATCATAAATGTACCTATTCAGTGAAGGTAATATGTCCACCTTAAGTCCACTCCTTTGAATAATTAATTTACTAATCTAGGTAGATCTTTCCATCTTTTGAATGAATGGTGTCATAATTGATAAGTGTTTTGAGATCAACGTGCTTATTTAATGCATTATGCCATCTCACCTTTTGCCCTGTTTGAACAACATGATTTGCTATCCAGTCAACAACCCCATTGGCTTCTCTATATATATGGGATATGATCACTACTTCAAATTTTAGAATTAAAGCTTTAATTTCCATCACCGTAGCCTCAATAGACCATGAGCTTGAGTTTTTTTTATTTAGGATATTTACAATATTCAAAGAATCACCTTCTAACCATAATTTGGAAAATCCCAATTCAACAGCAAGTTTAATAGTGTATAGGGCTGCAGTAGCTTTAGCAATATGACTATTCGACTTACCAATTGGGATAGTAATGACATCAACTACATTTCCCATATGATCTCTCAGAATTCCTCCACATCCCGCTCTTCCTGGATTCCCTTTAACTGCTCCATCAAAATTTCCTTTGATCCATCCAGTAGGTGGGACATTCCATTTTACATTCAATCTTGGATTATCAATTTTCATATTAGGCCTTTCAGATCGTAAGGGGTTATCAAATTGAAAGCTTTGATCAGGATCCATCTGTGATTCAAAATTCTCCTTAATAGCTCTAATAATGTTCTTACCAAGCACCCATCCTGGAATTTCTTTACTTCTAAAAATTCTATTGTTTCTTTCTTTCCATATGCCCCACCATATATGAGGAAGTGTTAGTTTCCAAAAAAAATTAACATCAGGATTTTTTGAGGGACAACACTAGCTTTTAAAAGATAGATCCACACTTTTTTGATGTAACCATGTTATACCCCAGAAATTAAGGATCTCAGTCCAAACTTGTTGAGTGTAGGGACAGTTCAAGAACATATGGTCTCTATCTTCAAATCCATTTTTACATAAAATACACCTGTTAACCACATTAATTCCTTTTTTTGTAAATTTTCAAGGGTCAAGATTTTATTTTGAAGCAAAGTCCAGAAGAAAATATTTATTTTAGGGATGAGCCCCTTCATCCAAGCTTGAGACCACAAAGGTTGATTTCCCTTTTCCTTTGAAGTAAAGATAGTAGAGACTTTAAATTGTCCACTAGGATCATCATGCCAAATAATCTTATCCTCCAGATAGGGATAAAGAGAGGCAGCATTGAGAGATAATTGGATATTGCTGAAGCCTTGATTAACATCAGTTAAATTCACCCAAGAATTATTCTACCAATACTGGCTAACTAGTATACCATATCTATGCTTACATCGATCAACTAAATCCTTATCTTGGAAATCTTCTGTCAAAGGATAATCCTTTAACCAAACATCATCCCAGAATTTCACCTTAAGTCCATTACCCACTTTCCAAGAACATCCTTTTTCTAAAGTTTTTTTGGTCCCCTGAACTGCCCCCCATATGGAAGAGGGACGAATTACATCAGAATAAGAAAAGAAATTAGAAATGGATTTTGCATTGAAGAGGTACGTATGTTTCCATATAGTACTCCACTCTTTGTTTTCATGATAAACTCTCCATCCCAATTTGGCTAAAAGATCTTTATTCATACTTATGATTTTCCTAATTCCTAATCCCCCTTCCCTAAAATGTTTGCAAACTTTGTCCCAAGCAATTAAAGGCATTCTCCTTTTTTTCTCAATACCAGTCCATAGGAAATTTCTTTGAATATTTTCAATAGCCTCTACAAACTTAATAGGAATTCTAAATAGACTTAAAGCATAAGTAGGTATGCTTTAAAGACAAGTTTTGAGAAGAGTTAACTTTCTTGCCTGACTTAAAATATTTCCTTTCCATCCTGCAAGTTTCTTGTTGAACTTGTTAATAAGATCCTCCCAGAATACATCAGGGACTTTCAGACCAAGAGAAAGACCCAAGTAAGAAGAGGGGAGAGATCCTATAGAACATTAAAGAATTTTAGCAAGTTTATTTTGTCTCTAGATAGGAGTGTTAATAAATAACACTACACTTTTATTCCAGTTAATCAATTGACTAGAGACCGAAGAATATAAATTAATAGCTTGCTTCAGAATTCTTGCTTCCTTGACTTCAGCTTTCCCCATAAAGATGGTATCATCAACAAATTATCCATGAGAACAAATTAGAGGCTGGGAAGAAGGCTTTAAACCCTTAAATAAACCTTTATGGACTAAATCCCCAAGCAATCAGCCATAATTACAAAAAGGATGGGGGATAAAGGGCCCCCTTGTCTCAATCCCTGAGATGGATAAAAGAAATGGGAAGAGCTACCATTTACCAAAATAGCAATAGAGGAAGTAGAAATCAACTGATAAATAATACCAACCACCTTTTGGTCAAAACCAAAAGCTAAAAGACTGTTTGAAAGGAATAACCAATCAACCCTATCATAGGTTTTAGAAATGTCAACTTTCATAATAAACCCTTGATTATTAGAACATGACAATGAGTGAATATTCTCATGAGCTGTAATAATAGAGTTGAGAATTTGTCTACTTGGGATAAATCCATTTTGCTGATTAGCAATTATCAGAGGAATCACTTGAATAAGTCTAGAAGTAAGAACTTTGGAGATAAATTTATAGAAAGAATTACAAAGGTTGATCGGTCTAAACTGATCAGGCGAATCAACACCAATTTTCTTGGGAATCAAACACAAAAATGTAGAATTCACTTCTTTAAGCATTTGTTTTGCTCCATAAAATTCTTTCACAGCATCACTAACATATTTTCCAACATATTTCCAAAGTTTTTGAAAGAAAAACATAAGGAAACCATCTAGTCCAAGAGCTTTATCTCCTCCTAGAGAGCAAATAGCTTTGAAGATTTCCTCGTCCTTAGGAATTGAGCTTAAGATTTTATTCTGTTCTTTCAAGACCAACGAAGGAATCACTCTTAGGATTTTAGGTTAACTATCCAAATTGATATTGGGATCAGCCTTCATTAAGGATGAGAAAAAAGACTCCATTTCCTCCTTTATATCCTTTTCCTCCATAATCTTCAAATCTCCCTTTTTTAGGTGTGATATGTGAATTTTGGCTCTATGCTTTAGAGTTGATAGATGGAAATATTTTGTGTTTTTATCTCCTTCTTTCAACCATAACAACCTAGATATTTGTCTCCAGTAGATTTCTTCTTTTGTGATAATATCATGATATTGAGCCAAATTTTCATTTTCTTCAATAAGGAGATCATGAGTATATCCATCCTTCTGAATTTTTTCCTGAGTTTTAAGAATTTCCTCCTTAATGGCAACTTTATTCTCAAAGATGTTTCCAAATCTATTCTTATTCCATTTTTTAACTTCCCTTTTAACATTTTTGAGCTTAGACACAACTCTAAAGAGTGTTATACCCTCAATATCAATATTCCACCATTCTTCCAATTTACTTTCAAACTGTGGGTGTTGCATCCACATCTTCTCAAATCTAAAAGGAAAATTCTTCTTAGAATTTATTTGAACAACAATGAAGATGAGAGGAAAATGATTTGATCCAATTTTTTGGCATGCTTCCAGCTTGCAGATGAATTCTTTTGTCCAATCAGGAGAAATAAGGGCATGATCAAGCCTAGCCTGAATACATTCATTCCCTACTCTCTTATTACTCTAGGTATACTGAATTCTTTGTAGTTACATATCCATTAGTCCCTCTTTATTTATAAACTCCAATAAGTCTAATCTCCCTTCCATTTGGGTAGCATTACCTCCCATTTTCTCATGATCATAGAGAGGCACATTGAAGTCTCCCATTATAATCCATCGTCCAAAATAGTCCTTACTTTTAAAACTAGAAACAAACTCCCATACCTTTTTCCTTAGGTTCTTAATATTAGGAGCATAAATATTTACAATATACCAACCCTCCTTCTAGTCCACTGTAGTAATTTTTACAATCATAAGATATTTACTAGCCATCATAATAGTTCCAGTATAATAATTCTTCTTCCATAATATCAGAGTTCCCCCTGAGGCACCTTCTGAACTACTAGCATTTATAGAATAATTTTTAAAATCTTTGATCTATTCTGCTTTCTCTTTATTCATTTTGGTTTCTTGGAGCAAGAGAAAATCAGGCTTTTGTTCTCTAACAAAATTCCTAACAATATCCATTTTATGAATACTGTTTAACCCCCTAATATTCCAACTTATGATTTTCATATATATATTTTTAGGGGCAAAATCTAGAATAGTTGCCTACCTACCATCATAAATATTATGAATACTTTCTATCTCTCTGGTTTTCTTTATGGATCTTCTTCCAATTTTGTCTGGGGAGCCAACATCCGATTTCACCTTAGAGTGCTGTTCAGTTCCTTTTCCAAATTTATTCGGAGTAGAAGCAATAGATCTCATCTTTGTTTGCTGGTCTAATTTGCTACTTCTAGTTTCTACTCCCTTGGTATTGTTCTTTTTTTTAACCCTTTTCCTTTGATTTAGTTTATGCTTTTATTTTTCTCCAATCTCTCTCCCTTCTTCTTTAGAAGGAAGCTCATCCAAGGGAAAATCATTATCATCCTTAGATAACACCTGTCTCTCCCTAGGTAGAGAAGTAAGAAGCTCTCCCTCCTCTATTTTATTTCCATCTTCAGGCATAAATTCACCTTCCTCTAACACATTTTTGTCTTCTTCATATCTGCATCAATCTTCTACACTTTGGTAGACAATAATTTGTTTTGATAGATTTGTCAGATCCTTTATTATTTGTTCAAATTTTATGATCTCTGTTTGTAAATCATGTCCTCCTTTCTAATATTTTAATTTCTTTAAAGAAAGCTCTTTATCCCTCTCTATATATAAAGCATTAAAATCTTCAATAGAAGAGTCTTTTTCCATTTCTACATTTAGAACTTTTGGATCTTCATTATTCTTTTGCTCCTACCGATGATCTTCCTTGATTTTCCATATTTTATTTTGCTGGGTCTTAACTTCTTTCTCATCTAATACATTTCTTGGATGATTTTTACTCCTAAAAGGACAATTCTTAACCCAATGCCCCTATTTCTTACAAGCATAGCATGAATTGGGCAGATCTTCAAAAAAGATTTCTTGAGTTTTCTTACCAAGCTTGGATATTAAATTTGACCTTTTCTGGGAGATGATTCAGATCTACCACTTTAACATAAAGTCTAGCACTTTGAAGTTTAGTTCTAGAAGCCGTAGCATTATCCAATGCCACAAGTTCACCAAAAGAACTGGCAATTCCTTTAAAAATGTCCTCATGCCAAAATTCTAGAGGGAGACTAAGAAGTCTTGCCCATATGGGAATAGTTAAGAAAAAAGAATCTGATAGATCCATATTTGGCTCCCATTTCTTTATAGTGAGAGAACATTTACCAAAAAACCATGGCCCTCCACTAAGAACCATGTTCATATCTTCCTTATAGTTGAATATAAATGAGAAGAACCCATTCAACATTGGTGCAATATCTACCTCTCCTCTAATAATATAATTCCTTTTAACCATTTTTCTGAGAGAATCTATATCTAGACTTGCTCCTAAAAATTTACCTACTAAGGTAAATTCCATTGAAGACACTGAAAAATCAAGTAAAGGATCTGGGATAAAAACTTGAAACTCACCTTTCTTCCAACAGGATTTAGATGTCACCGGTGGGAAAAGAGATTTTCTCGTAGGTTTCTTACCAAATAGAGATGACCAAGTCTTTCATTTTGAGATCCCTGCCTACATTCCTTTTGAAGCCTTTTCCTTATTAGATTCAATACTATCTTTATCCTTCTCGATATCTTGTCCCAACACATGATTCAATGGGGGGCCACAATCCCCACTAAAAGGCACATTAACACATGAAGACTTTCCATCATTCAAAGATTTTGACCCAACATGCTTCCCAACACCCCCTACTATTCCTCTAGGGTCTGTACCTCCTACCAAATTCTCCCCAATTAGTTTCCTACCTATATGCAAACCAGCTAATTCAAATTCTAAAAGAGCACTCATTCTCAAAATTTAGAATATCCAAAAGATAAGGAGAATCTTAAGTTGATACCAAAAGCATCATAAAGTTTTTAGACTCTTTTATTCTTAAAAGATTTTTTGTTATTAGTGATGTTGTGAGGAAAACTGAAATAACAAATGATGTGGTGGTTGATGAAATCAATGATTTTTCTGTCTTTGATTGAGATTAGTGGGATGGATTCCACCTATTTAGTGAAATATTCCATTATGGTGATGATATATTGATGTCATTGTGAGGAATGTGGATTGATTTATTTGATAAGATCAAGACCCCATTGTGAGAATGGCCAATAGATAGTTGACACCTAAAGACCATGAGGAGGTGTGTGATGAAGCTTAGCATGTTGTTGACATTTGATGCATTTCTTGACATAGTCACAATAATCTTGATTGAGCACGAGCTAGTAGTAACCTAAATAGAGGATATGTTTGGCAATAGCTAGACCACTAAAGTGCCCCCCACAGATGTTGTCATGTGCTTCTTTGATGGTGTGAGAAGCCTCATTGTTGTGAAGGAAATGAAGGAGGAGACCATCAAAGCCTTGTTTATAAAAAATGTCCCCTAATATTAAGTAATGAGAGTTGATTTGAATGAAAAATATATGAGCATTCCTAGAAAGATCTGAAGGGAGGATATCCATGTTAAAGAAATCAAAGATTTGATCATATCGAATGTCTAAAGATGATGTTTCTATAAAATAAATGGTAATCAGATTAGGACTGAGGTAGGATGGTGTGATGAAATGGTAGATGGTAACAAATAGTTTAGAGTCAGTAGGTTGAGATGGAATTTGGGGCACAAGGGAAGCCATTATGTCCACAAATTTATTGGTAGAATGAGGGACTAATTGGATAATATAATGGCCAAATGATGTCAATAGTTTGTAGACAAGCTATTTGTACTTCAGAAGAATGTCATTTTTGCATTGATAGGCTCCTATGACATGGTTGATAATAAGTTGAGAGTCTCCAAAGATGCTAATTATTTTGATTCCAAAGCTAGAGTAGTTTGGAAATCTATGACCAAGGTTTCATATTCAGCTATGTTATTAGTGCATTCAAAATTAAGTTTGAAAGAAAGAGGAAGAGGTTCAACATTAACAAGAATAAGGATTATGATGGCACCCCCAAAATTTTGACATTTAGAGCTATCAAAATACAATCATTTGGTAAGTGGGTTCTTCCAAAGAAAGGGTAGCTATAGACTCATCTAGAAAGGTAAGAGAAGGAGTTTGATTATCAAGGAGAGGAGATTCAACCATTTGGTCTGCAATCAACAGTCCTTTAATATAATTTTACAAAAGAAACTCAAGATCAAACTCAACTAATAGAATGAGTCACTTGGCCATACACTGGTTGCGATATGGCTTGGAGTGCATATACTTGAGGGGATCAATGTTAGTAATGACATAAGTTTTTTGGTTAAGAAGATAGTGACAAAGTTTAGCGGTGATAAAAAATAAGGCAAGGAAATGTTTTTCTAGATGGGTGTATCAAGTTTCATAGGAAATGAGGGTGCAAGTGATATAATAAATAGATTGATCCTTATTTTGGTCATTGTGATAAGTGAGCATGGCCCCTAGGGAATGATCAGTGGTAGATATGTATACATAAAAAGGTTGATCTTATTTTAGAAGAATAAGGACTAGTGGAGAGAAAAGATACTCCTTAATTGCATCGAAGGATTATTGACATTATTTGGTCCATTTACAATAGGTATTTTTCTTGAGGAGGTGGTGAAAAGGCTAATAATGATTAGATATCTAGGAGATAAAGTGATAGATTGATTAAAGTTTGCCTTACAACCTACAAAGTTATTTTAGGTTAGTAGGGGAAGGCATTTATAGAATGGCTCAAACTTTTGTGGGGTCTATTTCTATTCCATGGAGGGAAAAAATAAAGCCTATAAGTTTTCCTGATAAGAACCCAAAGATATATTTCTTTGGGTTGAGCCTGACATGATAATGGATAAGTCTTTCAAATATGATAGTGAGAATAATGAGGTGATCTCAGTGGTGTATGGATTTATGGAGCAAATCATTAACATAATCCTCAACTATTATATGGATGAGGTCATGAAAGATGTAATTCATGGCTTAATGATAGGTTTCCCTTGCATTCTTCAAGCCAAAGGGCATGACATGATAGAAAAAAGTTCCCCATGGGGTGATAAAGGATGGTTTATGTTGATCTTGAGGGGTGATCAGGATTTGGTGGTATCCTAAAAATTCATCCATAAGAGATAAAATTTCATGTCCAGTAGTGAGATAGACAAGTTAGTCTATGTTAGGTAGGGGAATGCCATCTTTAGAGCACATGAGGTTAAGGTTATGGAAATCCAAAAAAAGGTAGAGTCCCCAAGTGGGTTTGGTAATAGAAAAAATGTTGGAGACCTATTGTAAGTAGTCAATGGGTTGAATGAAATTAATGGATAGAAGGCATTGAAGTTATTCTTTAACAAGAAGATTTATGCAAAGGTGCATACGATGAAGATTTTATAGAATTGACTTAACTTTAGGATGGATAATGATGTTATGAAGAGCAATGGAAGGGTCAATATTGGGCATATCATGATAATACTAAGCAAATGCTATATTATGATCATATATAAAATATTGATAGTCTCATTATTCCTTGAGGGTTAAGGATTGGCCAATCTTGATGATATGAATGTCCTCACGAGTTCCCAAATTAACATATGTGGTCTATTCATTTAACATTGTTTGGTTTTTAGGAGGAAAGGATTTTTGAAGAGAAAAGTCCCTCACACCCAAGAGGTAAGAATAGAATTATCATCCTATCATTGGATGGTATTAATGGTAGGTGAGTCATGTGTGATCATTTTAGGGTAGATGAGAGGAATGGTTTTGGTTTGGTTTTCTTGTTGATAATTCAAGGGACCCAAACTGATGATGTTGATAAAAAAAGTTAGGTGGGATGATGTTAATGTCTTCAAATTGGAGAGATGGGGTTGGTAAGGGTAGAGATTCATCAAATTAGAAAAGTGGGGTGGGTAAGGGTAGAGGTTCTTTAAATTGGAAAAGTGAGGTTGGTGAAGGTAGAGGCTCATCAAATTAGAAAAGTGGGGTTGGTTAAGGTAGGGGTTTGTTAGTAGTGGTGAGAATTGGTTTGGGTGATGTGGGTGATTTTGAGGAATCGTATCCTAGGCTAAATAACTCACGAGGTTTTTGGGTTTTGATGATGGGAAGTTCATGGAGTGCTTATTCATAAAGGCTAAAACCAAACCCTTTCCAAGTGCATCGATGAAGGTATGTTTAGGTGAAGGTCAAGTTTATAAGATAAGACAAGTTGGAAGTGAATGGTTGAATATAAGGCATGGTGGTGGGAGAAAGGAGTGGTTTACCAAGTCCCCCATAGACAAAATATGTTATATTGTTGGGAATGCCAAAAGGGACAAGGGTAATGATATTGGGATCATAAGATGGATCATTTTGAAGGTTCCCAAATTCATGTGTAAAGCATAAAGTGTCCAAAGCTAAAAGTTGATATTCCCCTAGTGTAAGATGCTAAAACATGGATTACAAGGGGTGTTCAACTAGGATTTGAGATGAAGGGATAGTTGAACTAGTGGATGCTTCATCATTTTTAAAGATATAAGTGTTGGTGGGTTGGATTGACATGGTGGCTTGACAATAAGTTAGTTGTGAAGAGGGTGAAGGTGGAATAAGGACATCATTGGGCTGATATGTCATGTTATAAGAAGCAAAGAGACTTGTATCAGCTTTGATTGTAATGACTTGTCCCTCATGTTCAAATTTGACACATCAGTTAAGGGTAAAAGGGATGCATCCCATGGTGTGGATCTAAGGATGACTGAGTAACACATTATATTGAAACTTGCCCTCTATGACATAAAACATTTTAGGAATAGTTTAAGGCCCCAAATGGATGTGGAGAACAATTATTCCCAGAGTGGTGGCCAAGGTATCATTGAATGATTAAAGAACTACCAAGATTTTTGACATGATGTTTCTAGGTAGTTAGAGTTGATCATAGGCATGGGAGGAGATGATATTTATACTTTTTCCCCCATCAATCATGAATATTTTGACATGTGTATGATTGATGGATGCTATGATAAAAAGAGGGGGATCAAGGTCTTCATTATGATAGGGAAAAATTATATCTTCTTGAAAGGTGACCATGATAGCATGTTGGATTGCTCCAATCAAAGGTGCAAGAGGTTGGGGATCATCTGATTGAACCTCTATAGAATGAAATGCTTTGATTAAATATTGATGATGTTGAGGTGAGGTGCTAACCAAGTCATAAAGACTCATTTTGACTAGTGTTTGGTGAAGTTGTTTTAACACCAAGCAGTAGATAAATGGAGATGTATTAAAAGAATAAGAGGCTCCCAAAATGGAGACTTTGGTCTTGGGTGGTTGTGAGGGTGAAGTTGTAGTTGTTTGGGTTTGGTTGGTTGGTTGGGGAGTTGAAGGGTAAGACCATGAAATGGTGGCCTTAGATTTGCCCTTTTCATTTTGCTGGATGACTTTGCCTTTATACTTTTGTTGAGCTTGAGACTAAGTCACCATATGAATAGTATGGATAAGGGAACTGGTTACTTACTTTGATCCCTTTATTTCACTCCTTGGTGAGAGTAGAGAAGTAGATGATTGGTAGGTAGACTGGATAGGTAGTAAAAGAGGCAAGGGGATTAAATAAGGTTCATCTAATAGATCATCCTCCTCTAAAAGGCCATGAATGATAGCTTGGAGAGATTTACAGTTCTCCATATCATGCCTAGGAGTCATATGGTAAAGACAAATCAGATTGTCATTGAATAAGATTAGATTTTGATGAGTGAGGTTAAAAGGCTTGATTGGTGGTAAGTTAATGGTAGAAGCTTGCAAGAGCCTTTGTAAAATAGTTGTAGAGGATTCTAATAAAGATTTTGGAGGATGAAGAGTTTGGATTTTTGGTGTAGGAACCTTATTAGGCAAATACTTCTTGATAGGAGGTGTGTTTGGTGGATTGAGCTTGGTTGGTGGTTTAGAAAGAATTAGCTTAGTTAAAATTGGTTTAGGAATTGGGGGTCTAGATGATGAGGGTTTATATGGGAAAGTGGATGGAGAAATGTTTGTAAGGAATGATGATGAGCTAGGATATGAGCTTGTTATAGGTGGAGAAAGGGGACAATTTTTTTGGAGGAAGAGTAAGTAATGAGAATTGTGGAGGGATGTGGTCTTAAAATAGAAGGTAGAGGTGAAGGAGTTGGTATGGTTCTTCCTCGAGGTTTTGGTCTAGGCAAACCTTCCTTATTAATAGGATTAATTGGATTAGGTTTTGGTTGGGTTGACGTGGTTAAATCCAATCTTAAAAGAGGGTGAGTAGGATTGGGCATGGGAAGGATCCCCAAGTCCCTGATTAGCTTGATAAAAGAAGCATAGGGTGACTTGACAATTTTAGGTGGGTGTAATTGAGATGGTTTTGTGGTGACTTTAGGAGGGGTAGTTGGTGGAGTTGTAACAACAAGCTCAAGAGTGGACTCAAGTAAAGTAGAAGGTTCAATTTTATTTTGATATGGGAGTTAAAGTTGATGCAAAAAGGTTACTCTATCAAAGTTAGGTTGGGAAGTAAATTCAAAACTTTGAACTAGCTAAGAAAAGGGTTTATAAATGGGTCATGTTCCCTAATCATTAGTTTCAAAGTGCAAACCTTTTAGGGCAAAAAAAGGAGCGGTTTTAGTGTTTTTATCCTTAGTGGAAGGTTCTAAAGGTAATGATTGGGTAGGTAGGGGTATGGTCTCTTGGGAAATGGTTTCCAAGGGAGGTACAAATAATTTTATAATTGGTGCGATAAGGATAAAGGTTTCAAGAAGAAGGGTTGGTATAGCTTCTTATTTGGTTTGGTTGTCTAAAGAAGTAGGTGGTTCTTCTATTTGATTTGGAGGAGTGGATGAAATGGTTGATGAAGTGGTTATATCCTTGGGTATTTCCATCATAAGATGGGTAGATGGAACCATGGTTTCATATAAGGAAACAAAAGGGATAGGTGCTTCCTTCATTTGGGCATCTGAAGGAATAGGTGGTGGGTTGTTTTCCTCTATTTGGGTGATAGAGGTGATGACTTCTCTAGTAGTGGGCACATTATTGATGACATTAATTACATGTGCCTCAAGTGAGTTGGAGGATTTGGGATGGACTTCATGGTGTTGGGTTGAAGGTGGATGATTTGGGAATGGTTTTTAGAAAATATCAAGAGATTGGTTGGAAGGATCATTTGTGTTATCAAAAAAAAGATCCCCTTTATCTATTAGGTCTTGGACAATACTCTTAGAGGCATTACATCTAGCAGTATCATGTCTAATAACATGATGATAATCACAATGATCATTCTCATTGTACCACCTGAGAAGGGGTGAAAAGTATCAAATTATTGAGGGGGATTGATGGGTGGAAGTTAGATTAGATTGGCTTTAATTATTTTTTACAACACTGATGCATAAGATTCCCCAACTAGGGTAAATAGTTTTGAAGGAACCCAATTTTGGGTATGATTTTGGAAATTGGAAGGATTGTTGGTTTGAGGTGTTTAGTTGCTGGTTAGAGGAGGTGTGGTTTTGAGAACAACTAAGTGTGTTGATGCTTTTGATTTAGAATTGGTTAGGTTTTTGGTTTTGGTGGAGGATGACTCAGTGGATTTGAAACTAGAATTTTTATTTTGAAGCTTCAACTTCCCTTCATTGGTAACATAGTTTTCCAATTTGTAGGCCATAGTGAATGCTTCATAAAAGGTCCTAAAGGTTTAGACTTTGAGATTTGGATAAGTGTGTTTCACACACCCCTAAGAGAATAATTCAATTAATTTAGGTTACGGTAATGGGAAAGTGAGTTGGTTAATTACGCCCCTCCATCTAACAATGAAATCAACAATGGATTCATCTTCAAATTATTTAATGGAGTATAGGTTGGTAATGAAAACCTTTTTATATATGTTTACTAAAAAGTGCTCCAAAATTTTTAGTGCCAATTGAGAGAAAGAGAAGATATAATGAGTAGGAAGGGCACTATACCAATCAATGGTGGCCCTAGATAATGACATGGGAAAGGTTCAAAGGAGGAGAGCATCATCATAAGTGATCAAGTAGCAAGCATGACAAAAATCTCTTAGGTGTTGCTGAGGATCCTCCTTGCCTTAGAATTTACAAAATTTTGGAAATTCCCATTGAGAAGGATAAACATGGATGGACATAGAGGGGTGGATAGGCTCATTACAAATTTGGTCGTAAGATGAAAGATTAGTTGAGGCCGTGATGGATGACTCCAAAGTAATCATTTTATCCATGAGAATTTTTATTAGATTGGGTTGGGGTTGAGAATCCACATAATTAAGAGGTATATTTTGTTGGGGTTGGCTTATGGAAATGTATGAATAGGTAATACCTTCTACTAAAAAAGTCACATACTAATAAGTGGTACCAAGGGGTTGAGATGGTGGTACATAAGAACTACTTGATATGAAAGGTTGGGTGGAAGGTGGTATGTACCCTTGTGGGTTAGGGACATACTGGTAAGTTGTGATAGGCACTTTTTGAGGAAAGGATGTGGTTGATATGGTTGATGCAGTAGGAATTTGGGAAGGTTGAGGTTGGGTAGTTGCCCTAATGCTAATCAGGGGAAGGTTTTGAGGTATAGAGAGCACTAGGTTTTGAAGTGGAGCTGTGGTTGAAGGATTGGTTGAAATCTAAGGGAAGATAAAATCTAGAGTGGAGGATAATACCACAATAGATGGAACATAGGTGACTAATGGTAAGGTTAAACTCACATGGGGTGTGACAAGAAGTGTTTAGTTGGAAGGGGGAAGGTTGGTTTGAGTTTGGGTGGATGGGATATTGGAAGAGGCTTGAGTCAATGGTTGGGTTGAATTGGTCCCTACCATAAGGTGGGATGGCATGCTAAGAGAATGATTAGAAGAAAGAACCGAAGTAGGGGAGTATGGTGAGGTAAGGTATTGAGGTAATGTTGTAAAACAACTAGATTATTGTCAATAAAGGTAATAAAGTCTAGATCTCCTTTAGATATGATTGGGATTCTAGAATTAAATGGTGGTGGAGGAGAATGGTGAGGTGAAGTGTGAGGAGATTTGTCAACATCTAAGGTATAATCCATGGATGAAGAAGAAGGTGGTGGTTGGTTATTTTGATTTCTCACTTGTATACTTTAAACCATATGACAAAATAGGGAAGGTTATTATGACACTCACACCTCAAATAGAGAGAAAAACCAAAATAACTTCAAAGCAATCAATACATACACCAAAAAATGCTTTTTAACCTTAGGATTACTTTTAAATCACTTTTGACTTATGCCTTAAAGATTTTGATAAGGGAAGTTAGCTTGTAAATTAGGTACTAAAGAGGAAGTCTATGGAATGTTTTAGGTTGTTTAGGTGCTCAAAATGAATATCTATGTTGAACTTTAGTATGTGTCTTGCTATTGGGGCCTACCCCATCACTTCACAATCCCATAGTGATAAGGATGTTGGGTGCTTAGCCAAGATATTATACTCAACTAGAGAGCTGAGTTGGTTCTTCCCTTGGTGGTGAAATCTAAGTGGGATAGTTGAGAGTGGGTAAGGTTACCACTAGGTGATGAAAGCCTCGTTAGTCCTTGTCTCAATTATTGTTTTGATGTGTAAATTATTTTGTGGTTCATTTTTGTGTGTGATAACAAGTTTGAATGCTATGATAAGATTAATTTACCTCTTCAGTTACTAGATGAACCAAAATTAGCAAGAAATAAATTAATGGAAATGGTTAATTTTTAAGCCCAAAAATAAATAATTTTATTTAATGAAAAAATAATTAGGGAAGAAAGGGAACTAGTGGTCCCACCGGGGTGTGCTAAAATGTTTCAATTGTTTTTCATTTATTAGTTTTGAAAGTAGATAAAAGAAAGTGAGTATTAGGTGTGTACCTAGTAGACACTATGCTTGTTCATGACCAAATTAAGTGAGAAATCCTCTTTGACTAGGGAGAATAACCTTAAAATCACAGGAAGACTAGAAAAAAAATTAGATGTTAGGTTGAGTGGATTGCCTAGCGTATATTAGATCAAAAAAGCACAAGGCTTTCTTAGAGTTTTCAATCCACTTATAAGAAAATTAAATTGAAAATTATATAATAAATATTACTTGCTTTCAAATGATAAGAAAGTAAATATGATATAATGTTATGGTGATTATCGATGGTTACCCTAATCGGTGATGGTCGAGGGATCACAAGTGAATGGGTGAAAAGGTCTTGGATGAAGTGATGTGTTTTGGAGGTTTTTTGAGATAATGATAGTAAACTAGGTGGTCCACTAGATGAAGAGTTGATTAAGGGTCCATAGGTCAAGACAACATTGAAAACTATCATGGTGTATCTTTCAGGTGTCTACAATACTTCATAGTTTGCATAAGATCTATGTTTTGGCCATGGTGCATGAATACATGAATATTAGTAACTATTCATTATGAAAAACCACCAACACATCTCTTGCTCACTTTGTGGCACCTACAATCAGAAACACCAATAAACACATCTCATAGTTAGACTTCAAAACTAAAGTCATTAAGCAATCATTCTAGTCTTAATAAACTAGAGAAATAAACCAAAGGATTTGAGTGTAGAAATAAAATCACTAGGATAGATATTCGCTAGTGCTTTAGCTTAATTTGAATCTATTCAATAGAAGAATTATGTATCACTAATTTAAATTGTAGCTCAAAATACCTAATGGTTAACTAGAATTTGATGGTCATTTTATAAAGTAGAACATAATCAATTCATTTGTATAATTTTTATGTAATTTAATAGTTCATATACTTTTATAACCAAGTTCAAAGGGCTAAAAAATTAATCATTCATATTTACTTGAAATTAATTGATTATCCATCTGCTTTACTAGCAACTATCCCATACAAAGTGTCATTTGAAACATCAAATTTAATGCTTGTGATTCATCAACTAAGGCACTTGGAAAATTAATCATTCACATTACTTGAAATTAATTGATTATTCATCTACTTTACTACCCCATGTCCCATTCTAAGTATCATTTTTAACACTAAATTTTATGCTTCATGATACATGATTTAACCTTCATGATACGTGATTTAACTTTTAATTTAATGCCCATTGCCTACCAAACATTATTAATACTTGATAGATTTTCTCTTTTAAGTAATCTACCTTATCCTCTATGCACATGGTGAAGTAGCATATAATTTTAAATCTGTACCAGTGATCACATTTTTGACCCTAAAATTTTAAATGAAGTAGAAACTCAACTTATTTTTATATTACATTGCATTATACACTATTTTAAAGGCACAAAAATTCATTTAATTTTATTAAAAATATAATATTATTTATGTACTATTAACAATATATAAAAGTATTGAAATATATTATACTGAAATATATAACACATAATATTGATTTATAACCTATATTAACTTATATATTATATGATATAATAATATTGATTAATATTAAAATATATTTTACAAAATATATAATTTATATATAATATTAATATATAAAAATATTATGATATATATTATATGTCAATTATATTTATTTAATAACTAATATAATTTATGTGTGTGTGGGGGAGGGGGGGCGGTAAGAGGGGTTATGTGAAGCAAAAGAGTGTAAATTAACAATTAAACCTACTAGTTACTCTAAACCCATGATAATGTCAAAATTAATTCATCTAAAATAATTGTAGGTGCAAACCTATCAGGATCTGAATCACCATGCAATGCTCTAGTCCATGATGGCTTGCATTCTTAGTGTAGAGAGATAGCCTCTTAGCACAATCATTACATCAAAATTGCAATTCCTTTGGTTTTGATCAGGGTGCATCTATATTTGCTGGATAAGGAGCATAGTTATGGGTGATTAGGTTTTGTCTTGGTGAATGCAATGGATAAATTTCTTTTGTTACAATGGTGCTAGAAAAATTAGAAGTGACCAAGAAGAATTTTGGGTTTATAAATATGATAAAAATTTGAAGTGGACATATATGTTCAAAATATACCATCTATTCCAATGTGTATGGCTACTTTTATACCACCACCACTTATTTCTCCTAATAATTAATAATGTTACATCTTAAAAAAATGTGGATAAAACTCCACTTAACTATGAAAGAGCCTAATAATTATTTCTAAATCATTACCATTGGTTCCAAAGTTCAATGATGATAATTTTACTTCTATTTCAATATCTCAACTTTTATATTTTTCATTATATTATGGTATTGTAGTGCATTATTGAACATTTTCTAATTATAATGATCCCTTGGATGTGATCCAAGATCCATGGTAAGAGACCCATCAAGTGTAGCTTGTTGTGATGAGTTTGTTGTTATTTTATTGGAATGAAATTCCCTAAATTCTACAAATATACATTTAGATGCAATCTATACATAGAAAGTCTATGTATAGAAATACTATATAGTATAAGTGTTCTAAGGTAGACCAATTATGCCCTCACATAACCATAATTTAGATAAGCACATAAAATATTTTCCTAAGAGGTCTTTGAGTTCCTCGGTATGATTTTGTGTCAATTATTTTAATTATAATTTTGGGGTTGATTTCATCTCCAAATATTAGTTTTTAAGTTTAGGAAAGGTGACTTGCCCTCAAAAGTATTTGAATTAGTGAATTAAATTATCTCAAAGGTATTCATGGAGAGGGGGATAAAAATTAAGGATTCAAATACCTATTATACAATTTGCTTATGTTACATATTCAAAAAATGTGGATGAAACTCCACTTATTATGCAAAAGTCTATTATTTCTAAATCATTAGCACAATCACTATGTCAAAATTACAACTCCCTTGGTTTTGATTAGGGGGAATATGTATTAGTTGGATAAGGATCATAGTTATGGGTGATCAGGTTTTGTCTTGGTGATTGCAATGGAGAAATTACTTTTGTTACAATGGCACTAAAAAAATTAAAAGCGACCAAGAAGAATTTTAGGTTTAAAAATATGATAAAAATTTGAAGTGGACATATATGTTAGAAAGACACCATCTATTCCAATGTGTATGCCTACTATTATACCACCATGTCCACTTGTTTCTCCTAATAATTAATATTGTTACATTTTCAAAAAATGTGGATGAAACTCCATTTATTATGCAAGAGCCTATTATTTTTAAATCATTACCATTAGTTTCAAAGTTCCATGATAATTTTACTTATATTTCCATATTTGAACATCTATAATTTTCATTTTACTATGGTCTTATAGTAGATTATTAAATATTTTCTAATTTTGATAATCCCCTAGATGTGATCCAAAACTCATGGTAGGAGACCCATCAAGTGTAATTTATTGTGACGAGTCTATTGCTATTTTTTTGGAATAAAATTCCTGAAATTATACAAATATATATTTATATACAATCTATAAATGGAAATTATATATATATAAATACTATATATAGGAAGGGTTCTGAGGTAAACTGCTTATGCCCTAACATAACCATAATTTAAATAAGCACATAAAATCCTTTCCCAAAAAGTCTTTGAGTTACTAGTTACAATTTTATGTCAATTATTTTAATTACCATTTTAGGGTTGAATTCATCTCCAATATTAGTTTGTAAGTTTAAAAAATGTGACTCACCCTCAAAGGTAATTGAATTGGCAATTTAAATTATATCAAAGGTATTCCTGGGTGAGGGGTAGGGGGGTCAGGGCTAAAAATTAAAGAGTCAAACCCCTATCATACAATTTTACTATGTTACATCTTTAAAAAATGTGGATGAAACTCCATTTATTACGTAAGAGACTATTATTTATAAATCATTAGAACAATCTCTACATCAAAATTGCAACTCACTTGGTTTCAATTAGGAAGCATCTGTATTCGTTGGATAAGGAGCTCAATTATGGGTGATCAGGTTTTGTCTTGGTGATTTTAATAGAGAAATTACATTTATTATAATGGCTCTAAAAAAATTATAAGCAATTAATAGGTTTCAAAATATGATAAAAATTTGAAGTGGATGCATATGTTTAAAAGAAACCATCTATTAAAATGTGTATGCCTACTATTATACCTCCAAGTCCACTTGTTGCTCCTAATAATCAATAATGTTACATCTTCAGAAAATATGGATGAAACTCCACTTATTATGTAAGAGCCTGTTATTTCTAAATCATTACCATCAGTTTTAAAGTTTTATAATGATAATTTTACTTCTATTTACATATTTGAACTTTTATAATTTTCATTGTACTATGGTCTTGTAACGGATTATTGATTTTTTTTAATCTTGATGATCCCCTAGACATGATCCAAAACCCATGGTAAGAGACCCATTAAGTGTAATTTGTTATGATGAGTCTATTGTTATTTTATTGGAATAAAATCCCATAAATTATTCAAATCTACATTTAGATACAATATATAAATAGAAAGTCTATATATATAAATACTATATACAATAAGTGTTTTAAAGTAGACTACTTATGCCCTTACATAACCTTAATTTAGATAATCACATAGAATCCTTTCCCAATAGGTATTTGAGTTACTAGGTATGATTTTGTATCACTTATTTTAATTACTATTTTGGGGTCAAATTCGTCTCCAAATATTAGTTTGTGAGTTCAAGAAAGGCAACTCACCCTCACAGGTATTTGAATTAGTGAATTAAATTATCTCAAAGGTATTCCCTAGGGGGGATAAAAATTGAGTAAAATCCCTATTAAATAATTTGCTTATGTTATAACATAAAAAAATGTGGATTAACTCCACTTATTATGTAAGAGCCTATTAATTCTAAATCATTAACACAATCTCTATGTCAAAATTGTAACTCCCTTGGTTTCAATCAGAGGGAATCTATATTCACTAGATGAGGAGCATAGTTATGTGTGATCAGGTTTTATCTTGGTGATTGCAATGGAGAAATTACTTTTGATACAATGAAACTTTAAAAAATTAGAAATGACCAAAAAATTTTGGGTTTAGAGATATGATAAAAATTTGAAGTGGACATATATGTTTGAAAGACACCATTTATTCCAATGTGTATGTCTACTATTATACCACCACTACTTGTTTCTCTTAATAATTAATAATGTTACATCTTCAAAAAATGTGGATTAAACTACACTTGTTATGCATGAGCCTAATAATTATTTCTAAATCATTACCATCAGTAAAAAAAGTTCCATGATGATAATTTTACTTCTATTTCCATATTTGAATTTCTATAATTTTCATTGTACTATGATATTGTAGTGGATTATTGAACATTTTATAATTTTGATGATCCCCTAGATGTGATCAAAAACCCATGGAAGGAGACCCATCAAGTGTAATTTGTTGCGACAAGTCTGGTGCTATTTTATTGGAATGAAATTCTTTATATTATACAAATCTACATTTAGATACAATCTATAAATAGATCAAAGTATATATACAAAAATAATATATATAGTAAATGTCCTGAGGTAGACTACTTATACCCTCACATAACCATATTAATTTAGATAAGCATATAAAATCCTTTCCCATGAGATCTTTGAGTTACTAGGTATGATTTTGTGTCACTTATTTTAATTACCATTTTGGGGTTGAATTCATCTCCAAAGATTAGTTTATAAATTCAAGAAAGGTGATTCACCCTCACAGGTATTTGAATTAGTAAATTAAATTATCTCAAAGTTATTTCATGGGGAGATAAAAATTAAGGAGTCAAATCCCTATTTAATTATAATTTTCTTGGGTTACATCTTCAAAAAATGTGGATGAAACTCTACTTATTATTCAAGAGTCTATTATTTCTAAATCATTACCATCATTTCCAAAATTACATGATGATAATTTTACTTCTATTTCCATATTTTAACTTCTATAATTTTCATTGTATGTCTTATAGTGTATTATTAAACATTTTTCTAATTCTGATGATCCCCTAGATGTGATCTAAACCAATGGTAGAAAACCCATCAAGTGTAATTTGTTGGGACTCATATATGTCAAGGATTGACCAAATATGCTCAGGGATTGCTTAAAAGTGTAGGGAGAGTCTGATGTGAGTTAAAACTCAGCCATATTCATAATAAGAAGCACCAAAGGCTTTATGAATCTAGTTTTTTTTTGCAAGATGGATTTTTCAATATAGCTCACAGTGACACCATCATGTTCACTATTTGATTGGTATCATATTTTGGTTCATTTAGATTGACATTGTAAGATGGCTTGATCTTAAATTTTCATGTATTGAATGAGGTTAATGTAGTGGCCACAAACTTTACTAGCTTGTTTAATCTAAGGAGTTTCATTTCTCAATCATGCTCAGGGTCACCTAGTTGTTTCTCATAAATCAGAAATTTCAATGCCACATAGTGTGGTGGCAAGGGATGAAATGATACCTCTAATAAAAGAGGGTTATACAAGACATATTTTGAATCAAGCACATAATTTGGATGGATTTTAGGTGTTCTTATTAATGAGAGATTTTTTTCCTCCAATGCTTTAATCATTTCTAATGAAGATTGTGAAAAAGCCCCACCTTGGTTACCTTGATTTACAAGATTTTGTCTCAAGTACAAATATTAGGATCTAGAGACATCTATAAAAGGATTCAAGTCTAGTATATAATAATATATGGAAATATATTTATAGACATACTATATAAATAGAAAGTGTTCTTGTGATAGCTAGAAATGATCTTAGTCATCATATAATGGACCACTCAGTCATTAAAATGCCTTAAAAATGCTTAACAAATGAGTCGGTAGCTAAAAATGGAATTGATCATCTTAGGATGTACTAGTTAATAATCAAAATGCCCTAGTTGAAAATCTTTCCAAACAAGAATGTTTCTATTTTATTGGAATAAAATTACCTAAATCATACAAATCTATATATATATATATATATATAGAGTAAGTGTTTTGAGGTAGCTAAAAATGATGTTGATCATCTTGGGATGTACCACTTTGTAGCAATCTAAATTTACTAAAACATCAAACTAACTAAGTAATATCAGAGCCATTATAACTAAATGCAATATATGAATTCATTATTCAAATCAACATTATAATCCTAAATCTAAATACTATAAATCATGATTAAGAAAACTATGAAAACAAGAGGATTGGATTGATTATATTAGTTTAAAATTTTTGACATTATGTTGGCATGATCATGGACTGTTGATGATGGATTAGATTAGCATGGAGACTAGACTTCATCACTTTAATAGTTGGACATGGATTTTTTATGACTTGTATGTCAGGGGATTTGGCTCTACCAATTAGAGCACAATTGATTACTTTCTTATATGCAATTAAACATGGAATTATACCAGAATGATAAAGTAGCTAGAAACTTGAGACAACAAAGAATTTGAGGTAAAGGAAGAAGTGGCATCTTCCTTATTGTATTTACTTCTAGTAATATTTAATACAAGAGTGTGTATTGTCTCTCAAATTCTTTGCTATCTCAAGTTTCTAGCTACTTTATCATTCTGGTATAATTCCGTGTTTAATTGCATATAAGAAAGTAATCAATTGTGCTCTAATTGGTAGAGCCAGATCCCCTGACAAGTGGTATCAGAGCTACGGTTTGCAGGAAGCAGGGTATTGTTTTTTTGATTACAGGTCATTCACAAGGTTTTCTGATTGAGTGGGAGTTCAGCAATGGCAAAAGAAAGTAGGCTATGAATGGAGAAGTTTAACGGCAAGAATTATCAACATTGGAGGATGCAAATTGAGGACTATCTGTATCAGAAGGATTTGTACTTACCATTGGGTGGGGTTGCATGCAAGCCCATAGATATGAAGGATGAAGAATGGAGTGTTCTTGATCAGAAGGCTCTCGGTTCCATAAGGTTGAGCCTTGCTTCGTCTATGATTTCCAGCTTATCACAGTGCAAGACAACAGAAGAGTTGATAAAGTCCTTGGTGAATTTATACAAAAAGCCCTCGGCTTCTAATAAGGTATATCTTATGAAGCAGCTATTTACTTTGCAAATGCAGGAAGGTGGATCGGTACATACTCATCTCAGTGATTTCCATGGTTTGGTAAATCAATTGGCTTCAATCAATATTGCTTTTGATGATGAGGTAAAGGCTCTCTTGATTTTATGTTCTTTGCCCGAAAGTTGGGACAGTTTGGTTATGGTAGTAAGTAATTCTGCATCTGCTTCTAAAATCTTAAAAGTTGATGATGTTGTGAGTGTGATCTTGAATGAAGAAATACACAGGAGAAGCACAGGTGAATCATCAGGGAATGCTCTAAGTGCAGAAAGCAGGGGAAGGCAAAGGGAGAAGGTTGAGCAAGGGAAATCAAGGTCGGGAAGGAGATCCGAGTCCAAAAGTATTACCTGCTGGTTTTGTGGAAAGAAAGGACATACGAAGAAGGAGTGTTGGTTGAGAGATAAAGAGAATCAACATGCAGGTATGGAAGAAGCAAAGGATGCAAATATTGTGATGTAGGATGCTCTCATACTTTCTTCGGATCGTCAGGTAGGATCATGGATTTTAGATTCTAGTTCATCTTTTCATGCATCCCCAAACAAAGATTTGTTTTATGAGTATGAACAGGGAGATTTTGGAGTGCTCTATTTAGGGGATGGTACGCCTTGTCAGATAGTTGACAAAGGGAAAGTGCAATTGAGATTATAGATTGACAACACATGGGTGTTGAAAGAGGTCATGCATGTTCCAATTCTGAAGCAGAGTCTGATTTCTGTAGGAAGGTTGGGAGATGAGGGATGCACAATAACCCTCACAACAGATTCTTGGAAGGTTACCAAGGGAGCACTTGTTCTAGCAAAAGGTAAGAAAGTAGATACTCTTTATCTGTCTACTTGTATTACTGATTCTACTTTTGGTGTAGATTCAAAGATGTGGCCTAATAGGCTTGGTCACATGAATAGGAAGGGAATGGAAGTTCTTGATTCAAGAGGTATGTGTTCAAATTCAGAAAGCACAGATAGAGTTCATTGTAGAAAGAGGGAATTTGATGCTTTTGATAGGAACAAAGAAGCCTTGGTGTTTACGAAGGAGATGAAGGATAGAGATCAATCACAGGGGCTGAATAAATCTGAGCAAGGTAGCATGGACAGAGGTTTGATCCAAGAAGAGCTCACAGATGAAAATTTCATCACTTACAAGAACACATAGACACCGATGTCAGTCGCTTGGAACTGACGTCGGTCATCCAGATACCGACATCGGTCTTGTGCAAACCAGCAGGGTCGGTAGGTCGAGCGGGAGAAGTCTGACGTTGGTCATAAAGACCAACGTCGGTAGGAGTGACACCGGCGTCAGCCAGGGAAATGACGTCGACAGTCAGGGTCAGTGTAGGGAACCGACATCGGTCGGGAACAGACTGGGAGATGGCTGATATTGGTCACTGGAACGGATGTTGGGTGGATCAATAAGTCTCAAACACCCATGTGGAGGTCAGGAAAGGTATGTGAACCTCATATTCATTGTTCACCTTCTTTATATTGCTCACTGATAGTCATGAACTAGGAAGATGGAAGAAGTAATGCAGGTAGAATCTAGAAATAGTGGGATCTTGGCATGGATGAGGAGTGTGAGTCCTTGGAGAACCAAACAGGTATTTGTTGGTAGTGTTGTCAGCTAGAAGGAAGCACTGGATAGAGGGATGGATTCCCGTTTTAGAGAAGAGAGTGGATGGACACATGAGACAGAAGGCTATGGTATATGGTCTTGTTTAGGCTACAGAACAATGGAGGTTTGACCATTGTATTTTATCTTTACTAGGTTGGATAATATTAGCTACATTATCTTGTTACTGTATTGTGTTACTTGTTGTAGGGTTTCATATACAGGGTGTTTTTTGAGCTAAGGGTATAGTTGGTTCAGAAGTATGTCATGGAGAATTTGGGAGCAGCAAAATTCTTGTGGCATAAGAGACAGGTATTGCATCATAGGTTTGCGTGGTGGTTGGTCTTCAAGAGTGACATTGAAGAGGGATACAGAGCCTAAGGAACAAAATAGATGGTGTACAGGTACAGGTACAAGTTGCAGCTATTTATCTCTAAGTGGGAGATTGTTAAGGTGTGGAGCTAAAAACTTTAACTATTTGCAGACACAAGAAGAGGATGATGAAGAACCAAAAGCACCAGCATTGGTAGTATGACCGACGTCGGTCATGTGTAGTGCAGAAGGAAACCAGAAATGGTAGGAGGTCGACTGACGTTGGCAGCGCCAGGCAAGCAGGGACCGACGTCGGTCGCCTGTGTATTTCCAGAACTACTGTTGACAAACAGTCAGTTAAGTGAAGCGAGTGTTTGCATGTCAAATGACTAATTATAGTCACGAGCTGCGTGTCTAATTATTGTAGTTAGATTTCTATTTTTGTAAGCATGGGATCTTATTTAAAGACCCATAAGGCATGTATTATAATTATTCTAAGAATGAAGTAATAGCATTGAAGCTAGCAAGGTCAAGGAGATCAACTGAAGCATTCAAGGAGGGATAACAACTCAGGCTTTAGAGTTGTTGTGTTGACCAAGAGAGAGAGGGAAGAAGGTCTTGAGGTGTGGCAAGCCTTTGAGGTGGAGGAAGAAGTGGCATCTTCCTTATTGTCTTTTCTTCTAGTAATATTTAATACAAGAGTGTGTATTATCTCTCAAATTCTTTGTTGTCTCAAGTTTCTAGCTACTTTATCATTTTGGTATAATTCCGTGTTTAATTGCATATAAGAAAGTAATCAATTGTGCTCTAATTGGTAGAGCCAGATCCCCTGACATTGTAATTATCTCTAATGGAGGAATGGGGTTTTTTAAATAGAAAGAGAAGGGAAGGATCAATGGTTGAGATTCAAAGTTGGCTTAAGGAGATCAAGGATTGGGGATTATTCTTGGAAGTCCCTAGATTTAGAGGCTTCTAGAGAGGAGTGGTGAAAATAGATAGGATTATAGAATTAGAGAAATATATAATTATTTTAGGGATTAATTAGGATTAGATAGGGATTAGGTGGTTTATTAGGGACTAGGGGTGTAGGAGAACTTAGGAATAGGCTAGTAGAGGTGGGTAGGTGGGCCATGGCTAAATTTAAAATTTACAAATAATAGATAAGTGGTGATTAGGATAAGATAATGAGGATTTAGAATATTGATTAATTGATTGGTGGGGATGGATAAGGTTAGTATATGGAAAATAATGAAGGGAGACATTAGATAAATAATTAAAAAGGGGTGATACATTAGTGGGATGAAAAGGGATAAATTAGATAAGTAGAATTAGTGTCGACTAATAATAATATTAGTGATGTTAAATGGAGCAAGTGAATTTAGATACATATATCTTGGGATGTACTAGTTAATGGTCAAAATTCCCTTAAAAATCTTCCCAAGGGATATAAGTATATCTTGTGTTTCATCAGTAATATAATTTATATAATCTTGATAAATTAAGTTTTTTTGATACTTGTATGGAAATATTTTTTTTAAGAGGAGTAAAGTTGCTTGGATTATAGTTTCCTATTTAAATTTAAATGATTTTATATGGATTTAATTTTGCCATGTATTTTTGACCCCAATATTGGGTTTTAAATTTGAAGTACTCATGTTGTTGGATGAATTGTTTAACCCTAACTCTACATTGATATATCACACAACTTGTTGTATATAGATTGATATTGTATAGACTACTTATGCCCTCACATAACCATAATTTAGATAACCCCACAAAATCTTTTCCCATGTCTAGGTCTTTGATTTACTTGGTATAATTTTGCATCACTTCTTTTAATTACCATTTTGGGGGTTGAATTCATCTCCAAATATTAGTTTGTTAATTCAAGAAAGGCGAGTCACTCTCACAAGTATTTAAATTGGTGAATTAAATTATCTCAAATGTATTCTATGGGGGCTAAAAATAAAGGAGTCAAATTCTTATTAGACAATTTAATCATCTAATTTAATGAACAAATATAAATAAACTCTTTTAATTAGAATAATTATAATAAACAATAAAAATTTGTAAATTTTTTTATATTAAAAAACTATCCGAGTTTATTATTTATTTTTATTTATGTTTAAATGTTTAAATATTTTTATTAAATAATGTGAATTGTTTAAATGTTTAATATGTTTAAATATATGTTACAATTTTTTATATAAAATTTTAAATTATTATAGAATTAAAAATTCTGGTGCATCTTGAAATTAGGGTTAACTTTATCTTTTTATCTTTCCATTATTTTATATCAATTTTTCTCTCTCCCTTTTGAAGGCCAAAAAACATTATTTTATTGACTGTTAGGTTAATTATGGTATTAGTGGTGGAAGTATTGACCCATTTTCACTGTCATCTTTGTAGTTGCTTCTTTTCAGATATTTAATCTATGTAATGTATTGTTTTACTATATCTAAAATGTGTGATTTGTTTGGCTTGACATGACCCTTTTATTTATTGTTTACTTCTTTAAGTTATGATATCATTAATATTTGGATAGACCTATATTTTTGTTATGAAATGGCTGAGATAATGAAATGATGGAGATTAGGATTGTTTAGCACTTACTTTTATTCAATAGGGATCTAATTGGTGAATGCAAGGGAAAAGTACAATTTTTTTTTATTAACTATAAGAAAATAATGAAATGGCCAAGATAATGAAATGACAAAGATTAGGATTGTTTAGTGCTTACTTGTATTAAAAAGAGACCCAAATGGTGAATGTGAGGGGAAATCAATTTTTTTATAAACTATAAGAAAATAATGAAATGGCTAAGATAATGAAATGGCAGATATTAATATTATTTAGCACTTAATTCTATTTAATAGGGACCCAAATGGTGAATGTGAGGGTAAAGCAGACATTTTTTATTAAATGTAAGTAACTAATGAAATGGCCAAGATAATGAAATGGTGGATATTAATATTGTTTAACACTTGTATTTAACAGGAACCCAAATGGTGAATGTGAGGAGAAAGTAGACATTTTTTATTAACTATAAGCAAATAATGAAATGGTAGAGATTAGGATTGTTTAGCGCTTACTTGTATTCAATAGGTATCTAAATGATGAATGTGAGGGGAAAGAAAATAATGAAATGGACAAGATAATGAAATAGTGGAGATTAGGATTGTTTAGCACTTACTTCTATTCAATAAGGACCCAAATGGTGAATGTGAGGGGAAAGAAAACATTTTTAATTAACTATAAGCAAATAACAAAATGGCCAAGATAATGAAATGGTGGAGATTAGTATTGTTTAGCACTTAATTATATTCAAAATAGACCCAAATGGTGAATGTGAGGGGAAAGAAGACATTTTTTTATTAATTATAAGCAAATAATGAAATGGCAAAGATAATGAAATGGTAGAGATTAGGATTGTTTAATGTTTACTTGTATTAAATAGGGATCCAAATGGTGAATGTGAGGGAAAAGAAAACATTTTTTATTAACTGTAAGCAAATAATCATAGTAAAAAAGTGTCATGTTGCAAGAGGGTTTCAATGGGTCCACCCTATCTCTATCTCCTCTCATCATTTGTCTGTTGGCTCTATTGGAGATACTATGAATTATTTATATTTTAGATTGAGTTGAAAAGTCATTTTTGAACTATTCTAGGTTATTATTATTTGAGTTGAATTGTTTTTGTTTTAGACTGAGTTGAAAAGTCAGTTTTGGGTGTGGCAAACATTACTCTCATGTTTTGTCATAAAATTTAATGATTGAATAACACCTAGCATTATTATTTGGGCTGTTGAAATTTTTCATCATGATTTGATATTCTTGGGTAGAGGGGTCTCATGCATCATTATATGTTTTTTTAGTCTCCAGAACACATCCAGATATATTTAGAGCATATGGTATAGGTCCTCCAATCACCATGTATAGGTCTTCAAAGCCTTTTAAAACTTCTTAAGAACATCCTATGTATGTCTTTAGAGCACACCCAAAGCATCTTCAAAGCAATTCTAGAGTGTCTTTAGAGTGTATTTGGAGCATTCAATCTTCGGAGCTCACTTGTCAAATCCTCAAAATTATAACTAAAAGCATTGTAAAAATTATCTGTTGCCTTTTCAAAATCACCTTATCATTGGGATGTTTCTCTATACTCAAAATCACCCCATCCTTGGCATGTGTTCCTCTACCCAAATTACCACATCCATGGGATGTGTTGTTGTACTCAAAACTATGTTATTCATCCAAGTTAGACATAATAACAAGGTAAAGAATTAGTAATGCAATACATATAAATAAATAATAAATTTAATTCATAACCTACTTAGATTAGAATTTAAATTTTAAATGACATACAATATATAACCAAACACAACACTTTATGGATAGTTTATATAACTATGATGAGTTATATAAAATGCTCATCATTTATCCCCCACACTTTACCTTTTGTAAGTACTCTCATAGAAAAGTGGAATCTATGATCCTTAATCCAAATTTATATATTCAAACCTCGGACTCATATCAAAATCTTCAAAATGATGGCCCCTTACCAAGAATCCAAGATCTCTGACAATTGTATACACCTAGGCTTCAAATTCAACTTATGCCTAAGAATTCCAACACCAACATGGAGATAGAGAACATAGAATTGTAAGAGGCCTAAACCTCATGCCAAACTAGACATCTAAACCTCTTTCCTCTAAGTGTCAAGTGATTATCTAGAAAACTACTTTGGCTCTTATTAAACTCTATTTAATATTGATGGGGATGAGGACTTACCTATGCTTCAACTCAATAGGTAATGTCTCCCACCTAGAAATATTTGCATTAAAACCATTGGCATAATGGTGGTTTAGAAAATCTCTAAAAGCAGCAATATTATATCTCAATAGTTCCATATGCATATGATACAGTGGTTGAAAAGAAGAAATAAGTTTCTTTTCTTTTGGAAATTATGGTCTCATGCATAACCTAGTGGTGCTTTGTAATTCCAAAAATCTATTATTGATATATTGCAATGCCATTTGGTTCCTTAGAGTGGAGATAAAGGCATGCGATTATGTCTCTCCAACAATAAATTTATCAAAAAACTAGACTGATATCCTAACAACAAATTGAAAGTATAGAGCTCATAAATAGAATCCTACCTTTATTCAGTGCTCTTTAGAAAATGTTTATAAATACATGCTCATCTTCAATGATATGTGAAAAACTAAGGTAAACTAACTAAAATTTCCATTTATAAAACTGCTCATGTAAGAAAAGAGCATAAATTGATGAAGGTTGCCTACATTCTAATAATTTCTCAGAAATAACACAAATATGTTGGATAGAAGCCTGTGCTTTTTGAAATTGTAATTAGGATTCTACCAATTGATTTTTAGATTCCTCCTTAAGTTTGACATTTTCATCCTTCAATTTTGGAATTTTATTCAGGGTGATATGCTAGACAAATATTATTTCATGTAATGGATCAGGGAAAGAGGGAACATCTCTTGTTAGACCTTCTATTTGAACTACAATATCTCATGTTTCTCTTTGCATGGGTTGAATAGAGGCTTGTAACTCAGAATTATAAGTGGAAAGCTCTATTATTCTTTTAGTATGCTGGGAAAGAATTTTATTTATAGAAAAAAAAATTATCTTAGATTATTAATCAAATTATGATTATCAACATTGGCAAATTACTCAATTATTCGGTCTATGAAAACATTAGATTGTGGACCCTAGTTTGTTCAGCTTGTATTCTTTGAATAATTATTTCTTGTTCACTAACTCTAGTAACAAATTCTTCCCACCTTTATTTCAAATTAGAAATCATCAAGTCCTTACCTTTAAAATTTTAATGGAGAACATCTAACTCTATTTTTTGCAGATTGATTATTTCCTCATGGCATAATAAAGCCATGACATGCTGAATTTATTTTTATTCATTGATAGAATGTGGAGAAGATGAATCTTCTTCAATCAAGGGTGCCTTACCCTTATCAGCAATAGAGGTCACCAGGTGCTCTAATTAATACATAAATAAATAAAACATTCTAATTTATTAAAAAATCCTTATATATATTTATCACCTTATATATAAATAAATAACCGTATATATATGGTATTATCTTTATATATTTGTGGCTAATTGCATATGCTTAATCCATGTCTTGTTTGAAGAACCACTTCAGGGCTCTATTGATGGAGGCAATGGTTGAGCTAGAGTTATCCCTTGGAAGGCATACATCTAGGAAGGAAACCTATCCACATGGTATAATAGGTCATTTTAGTTTTTTTCATTCATGGCCAATGCAATGGTATTGAAACTAGGTTCTCGAAAGACTATTTTTATCCCATATGAATAGAGAAATGGGACCTATTCTGACTTGGTAGTTTGAGATGTTCCTACTTTGGTCACAAATTTTGAATTTTTAGTGATGAGATCATATATTGTCTTAGTGTGGGATGAATTCATAGAAGTCCTTTTTGGCAAGCTTGATTAATACAATGCTGATGGCAATCTTGGATCAATCTTGATTAATGACAAGACTATCAAACTTTGAAATATTGATTTTAGCAATTAATTATGCCATTTCAATTTATCCTTAATTTAAATTTGATTTTCCATCAATTTTAGCTTTAAATATAAATATTTCCACCTTTCAACATGTGGCTACCACCTCAAATATAGCTAAGTACTCACATGGCTTGAATATGAATCAAGTACTTAGTTGGCTAGAAATTCAAACATGTGATACCTTTTGATTGCCTCATAGATTCATAGAATATAGATTTGCATGATGAATCATCTATTTCTCATCATTTGGTGACCCTCAATTCATAGTGAGCTCTCAGGTGGTGCATTTTATTTTAATACCTTGAAATAAAAATCCATTCTTGTCCCTATTTGAAATGTATCTCCTAGGAGATACCTTAAAGGAGAAATCCACTCTTTTGCATGTTTGAAAGGTATCTCCTAGGAAATACATTGAAGGTATTATAGGGGCATTGAAAATATAATCTTGTAGTGCCTTTCATGTAAAGGAAATTCCACTTATTATTTGAAGGAGAAATCCACTTGTTCCTTGAAGGAGAAATCCACTGTTGTGTCTCTTTGAAAGGTATATCATAGGAGATAACTTGAAGTGGAAATTCACTCTTGTGCATGTTTTAAAGGTATCTCCTAAGAGATACCTTGAAGTTATTACAAATTCCTTCAAAATAGCACCCACTAGTGCCTTTCGTATAAATAACAATTACACTTGTTCCTTAAAGGAGAATCCACATTTGTGCATGTTTGAAAGATATCTCCTATGAGATACCTTGAAGGGAAAATCCAATATTGTGCATGTTTGAAAGTTATCTCCTAGGAGATACATTGAAGGTATTACAATTGCTTTAAAAATATCATTTAATAGTGCCTTCCATGTTAAAAAAAATTATAATTGTTCCTCGAAGGAAAAATCCACTCTTGTCCATATTTAAAATGTATCTCCTTAGAGATATATTGAATAGGATATTCACTCTTGTCCATGTTTGAAAGGTATATCATAGGAGATAAATTGAATTTAATATAGGGGCCTTCAAAATATCACCCATTAGTGCCTTTTGTGTGAAGGAAAATTCCACTTGTTCCTTGAAGAAGAAATCCACTCTTATCCCTATTTGAAAGGTATCTCCCAGGAGATATCTTGAAAGGAAAATCAACTCTTGTGCAGGTTTGAAAGGTATCTCCTAGGATATACCTTCAATGTATTAGAAATGCCTTCAAAATATCACCTAGTAGTGTCTTCTATGTAAAGAAAAATTGCACTTGTTCCTTGAATGAGAAATCCACTCTTGTCCCTATTTGAAATGTATCTTTTAGGAGATACCTTAAAGGGGATATCCAATATTATCCATGATTGAAAGGTATTTTCTAGGAGATACATTGAAGGTAATATAGGGATCTTTAAAATATCACCCAATAGTACCTTCCATGTAAAATAAAATTCCATTTGTTCTTTGAAGGAGAAATCCACTCTTGTGCCTATTTAAAATGTATCTCTTAGGAGATACCTTGAAGGAAAAATATATTCTTGTGAATGTTTTAAAGGTATCTCCTAGGAGATAAATTGAAGGTATTATAAGGGCTTTTAAAATATCACCTAGTAGTACCCTCCATGTAAAGAAAAATTACACTTGTTCTTTAAAGGATAAATCCACTCTTATCCCTGTTTGAAATGTATATCATATGAGATAACTTAAAGGGAAAATTCACTCGTGTGCATGTTTTAAAGGTATATATTAGGAGATACATTTAATTTATTATGAGGTCATTTAAAATATCACCCAGTAGTGCCTTCCATGTAAAGGAAAATTACACTTGTTCTTTGAAGGAGAAATCCACTCTTGTGCCTTTTTGAAATGTATGTCCTAGGAGATACATTAAAGGGAAAATACACTCTTATGTATGTTTAAAAGGTATATCCTTAGAGATATGTTGAAGTTATTACATGGGACTTCAAAATATCACTTGATAGTGCCTTCTATATAAAGGAAAATTCCACTTGTTCTTTGAAGGAGAAATCCACTCTTGTGCATGTTTGAAAGGTATCTCTTAGGAGATACCATGAAGGGAAAATCCAATCATATACATGTTTTAAAGGAATATCCTAGGATATAATTTGAATTTATTATAAGGGCCTTCTAAATTTCACCTAGTAGTGCCTTCCATGAAAAGGCAAATTGCACTAGTTCTTTGAAGGAGAAATCCACACTTGTCTCTGTTTGAAATATATCTCCTAGGAGATACCTTGAAGGAGAAATCTAATATTATACATGTTTGAAAGGTATATTATATGAGACATATTGAAGACTAAATCCATTCTTGTGCATGTTTGAAAGGTATCTCTTAGCAAATACCTTGAATTTATTACGAGGCCCTTCAAAATATCACCTAGTAGTGCCTTCCATGTAAAGCAAAATTAAAATTGTTCCTTGAAGGAAAAATGAAATTTTGTCTCTATTTTAAATGTATCTCATAGGAGATATATTTATGGGTAAATCCAATTTTTTTCATGTTTTAAAGGTATCTCTTACGAGATACATTGAAGGTTTTACAAGGGCCTTCAAAGTATCACCCAATAGTGCTTTCCATGTAAAGGAAATTCCACTTGTTTCTTAAATGAGAAATTGACTATTGTGAATGTTTGAAAGGTATCTCTTAGTAGATAAATTGAATGGGAAACCCATTATTTTTAAAATTTGAAAGTTATATCCTAGGAAATACATTAAATTTATTATAGTGTCCTTTAAAATATCACCTAATAGTGCCTTCTATGTAAAGGAAAATTCCACTTGTTCTTTGAAGGAGAAATCCACTGTTGTGCCTATTTTAAAGGAATCATTTAGGAGATAACTTGAAGGGTAAATCCACTATTTTTCATGTTTGAAAGGTATCTTATAGGAGATACCTTGAAGGTATTACAAGGACCTTCATAATATTACCTAATAGTGCCAAAATAGGATATTCCACTTGTTGACCACTTGTTTATATAACCACCAATATTTATTTTCATGTAAAAAAAAATTACACTTGTTCCTTGAAGGAGAAATCCAATCTTATGCCTATTTAAAGGGTATCTCTTAGGAGATACCTTGAAGGGGAAATCCACACTTGTGAATATTTGAAAGGTATCTCTTAGGAGATACATTGAAGGCATTCTTACTTTCATTGACCTTTTAGTCTTTGAAATAATTATTTTGGACATTTTTTATAAAATAAATTCTTCAAGAAAAATTGAACTTGGCATTTTCTCTAAAGAAATTGATCTTACACTTTTACCAAAGAAAGGAATTTTTGTCAAGATTTTTGTGCAGACAAAATTCCCAAAGGCCAAGGACCCTTGGGAATTTTTACCATGGACAAAATATTCAAAATAAATAAGGACTTTACATTTTTTCTAAAAGAATTCAAACTTTACTTTCAATATTTTTTCTGGGGGTAAAATGCCCAAAGGGCAAGTGCCCTTTGAGTTTTTTTTGGTTGATAAAAAGTTCAAAACAAATAAACCTTACACTTTTTTGAAGGAATTGGACTTATCTTTTTTGTCAAAGAAATTGGACCTTTGTACTTTTATCAAAGGGTAAGTTCCATTTGGATATTTTTTGGTGGGAAAAAGTTTGGAAATAAATAAGGACTTTACATCTTCTTGATAATATGTAATTCTTTCAAAAACTTTGCCTATAGCAAAGTGCCTGAAGGGCAAGTTCCCTTTAGACTTTTTGTCACAAACAAAATGAATAAAAGAAATGACCCTTTGGATTTTTTCCAAAACACTTAGCCTAATGCAAGTAGGATTTGGAAAAGACATTCAATTCATTTAGAATTTTTGTAGTGGAAAAAATGTCAAACGAAAATAAGTGTTCAAACTTTTTGATCAAGACAAAAATATTGAAGACCTATTTCTATTAGACATTGTGCTCATGCAAAAAGCCCAAAAATGTCTATAAGAAGGAAACATTCACCAAGTAAATATCAGATTAGGACTTAGCTAATTCTCACATGAACTTGAACTTTCAAAGGATAACTTGGAGACAGAAGTTGGGATATGGATTTAGGCATTTACACTTGATAAGGGACCAATTGCTTTAGTGTAATTTTGGGCACTAACACTATCTCTCACTCAAGGATGCATACCACCTATGGGTGTGAAAATAACCCTAGAATGTAAGACCTAATTATAATATATTAGCCTATGGAGTCAAGATTTAGCAATTTTATCAAACATTCATGAAGGCCCAAAAAAATGTGGTGGACTAAAAAAAATAGATTAGGAGGATCTAAAAATTAACACATGACAAAAAACATAAGGGGAGATTATATAAAAGAGGCCAAAAGTATAGGGTAAATAAATTAATTAAAATACCAACCAATAGTTTTCAAGAAGGCTATATGGCCAATTGAATCATAGTTCCACTAGTCATTGATTTGGTCAAGGCTAAGCTCTACTAGATTATCCTTATGAATGATCTATTATCTCAACTTGTGACATATAATTTCACCTAGGAAACCATGCCAATCCACACTCCCATCCTAAAATTATTTATTGGAATGGGATTCTTGTCTTTATATGTCATAATTTCCTTGGGGAAAAGCCATGAATTCAACACATTTTCAATAGTATTATCCTAATTCTAGGAAACTAGCCTATGTTAAAATAAGATATGAATTGATGCAATATGTAACTTGCATTTCATAAAAGATCAATATTTAAATCATTTCAATTGCTTTGTAGAATGTATTTAGGTGAAAAATGAATTCCCACACTTAAAAAGTAAAAGAAGGCCTCACTCAAAGAGAATTTGGATAAAAGGCAAAAGAAGGCCTCAATCGAAGAGAATTTAGATAGAGTACCATTTAAGATACCAAAACTAAAATTAAATTCACATCAACATCTTCCATTTTATGGTGGTTAGAAAGTTCCTCTTGTTAATTTGTATTTTGAATTGTTTAGTCTAACAAACATACATCAAGATATATATTTGTGTAGCACTACATTGGGAAAAGAATCTTCTCTGAATGGAATAATCCTTGCCTATGATAAGAACAAAATTGAATATGACCTTAAATTTTAATTGGAAGTATGGAATTTATAAGAGGTAATTCTCCATCAAGATACAACTAATTTCAATAAATTTACACCCAGTAAAATAGAATTGACAAAAAATAAATTTTCTCCTTCTTGTGAAACATTTGGGTTTCATTTGAATAGCTATGACAACCTTCAAATGTCTAGGTTGATAGACAAAGATAATTTTATCAATATAATATAAAATATGTTGAAATAAAAACATGAACAAGGGGAAATAATTTTTTATACTTGCCACCATGAAAACATGTATTTAAGATACCATATAGTCATGGCAGGAAAAACATTGAAGAAAACAAGATAAGCGAGGGAAACATATTTGTATGCAACTTTGAAAGAGGCCATAAAATTACTCACAATAGTGGAGAAAAATAAGATGAAACGAAAGTTTGGAACACTTTTATTGACACAAACTTTTTGATCAGACACACAATGAATTCTCTACATGGTATATTTCTTCTAACAATTATGCCTTGAACATTCTTGTAGAACTCTCTGAATTTGGGGATGCTAATATCAAAATAATAAATTTTAATGAAAGTGGGGTGAATGATATAATTCATTCATTTGTAAAACATAATTAGGTTATAATGAAGGATGTTGTGTTAACTAATTTTGATCCAAGCAACCCTAAATGTATTATTGAATCAAAGGAAGTCTTAGAAGATATGACGGAGAACATAACCGTAAGGTTCAAAATTACAAATGGCCAATATGAAATTATAAAAAAACATAGAATAATTTTGGAGGGATATAATTCATTATTTTTAATAAAAAAAAGTTCTATTAGAAGCGCAATATTTATAAAAACTTGTACTCTATTCCATATTGTGCACAAAATATGTAACCAATATAATGAAGCTAATGAAACAATTTATAAGGCTTCATTTGTAGAAAGAGTTTGATATGTACATGACCTTATAAAACTAAGAGGTTGAAAGAATCTTGAAATAGGAAAAAAATATGAAATAAATGCATAAACAAGATAAACACTTGTTCACACAAATGAACTATTTAGCACAACAATTGTAGGAAAGAAAATGCCTTTTTTTTCATGGAACAACCCATTTGGGATTGTTTTGATAAGGTGTTTGATTTTTTTGAAAGTGGTAATTTACCTAGTTTAGATAAACATGATTTAAATATAATTGGTACAACATTACCTAGAAATAGTTAAGGGATTTTAAACAAATAAAAAATAGAACTAGAAAATTTATTGGAAAAAGGGTCTATTTCCTTCTTGAAAACCCCTGGGTATAACAACATGGATACTTGGTGAAAAAAGGTGAAGCTAAAAAGTAACATATTATCAAAAATTGTATATTATTATAAAAATCATGACATAACACTACCATTAGACAAAACAATCACACTTGAAGAGGTAATGGAGAATTATACAATTTCTATGAAAAGGTTTGACAATTTGTGTGTCCTGAATGAAGGTATTTTAAAAAATGAAAAAGGCTGGGTAGCATTATCTCAAGATTCATAAATCATATTGAAAATTTATCTACATAATTATAGTGGTCAGATTTCTATGATAGATACATAAAGATTTATCTACCATTATGGCCCCCCATGTCTTTGGCCATCCATTTTAGAACATTTTAGTGAAATGTTCATTCTTGGTCTGAACACCAATTTGATCATTATTGATCTTTTGAATCTCATTGTAGTTCTTAAGGAAGAATATATTTGCTTATTTCTTTAGGCATTGATTGATAAATTTATTTTTAGGGCCTTCAATATATTTATCATCCACAAACTAGAATATTTTTCTAGAATTCATACCCTTAAGAATTGACATGGTGGTGATTTCCATTCTATGAATGATACAAATGTCATACTATGGGGTCTAGATAGTAATGGATTTGATTGGACACATATTATAGGTATTAATTTTTATCAAGATCTTGCTCATTTTCAGCTACAAGGTTTTAGCTGCAAGGTTTTGACATCTACAAAGATGTACCAACATTTCAAATGATTGGTTAGGGCATTAAAAAATGAACTAGATAACATCTTTTGGGAGAAACTTATCTCTACTTTCAATGATTCAGATGCATGTGACATGATAGGGTATGTACAAGACTTGGATTGGTGTGTGCTTGTACAAATTGTAAAGAAATTTAGCTTGCATTTCAAAAACTAAAGAACAAACAATTTTTAATGTTAAATTTCAAAATTATTTGACAAATTTAGAGCAAACAATATAATAAAAATTGCTTGAATCAGTACTAGGTGCATAACATTTTAAATATATTTTAATCATGCTTCATTTTCCAAATATAAAATCTTAATAATCTTTCAATGTGTATACTTTATTTTTTAAACCTAACATATTAGCAATCTTTCAGTGTGTAGCACTAATGGCATTGCATGCAATTGAAAAACAATAATAATGAGAAATAATATCAATGAACATGACACATTACAAGTTGAAGAAGGTAAGATAAGATCATGCATATTTTTTAAATTATATAATATTTTATTTATCAATGATTCATAATATTGATAGAATATTTCTTCATCTATTTATGTCTCACTGAAAATAGTTTAAAATGTAGCTTTAAAACTTTGTGTCTCCAACACAGCCCATGACACAGCTTTGCAGGTTGGTGCCTAGATGAAAACAACACAAGGTAAATCTCTAAAATAATACACATTTTTAAAATAAAAAAATCAAATCAATTGGTGATGAGATTTTTTAGTTAGTATATTATATAATATCTTGTAGGGAATAAAGAACCAAAGTTTCACTGAAAGAGAGCACCCATACAAACTACAAAAAGGAAAAAAAAGGTGAAAAACCCTTTTAATAAATGTGTAATTATATAATTTCATAAAATTCTAGAATATATTAATTATCTTTATTTATTTAAACACAATTGAATTTTTATTCATGGACAGAAGATTGTAGAAGATAATAGAATATAGACTTGCATCAGCCTAGGATTTACAAGTGTGGGTTTATTTTATTATTATGTAGAATTGAATGTGGTTTTATTTACCCATTAAAATGTTGTTTACATGTTGAATTTACCCATTACAATGTTGTTTACATGTTTAATTTATACATAGTTTAAAATAACACAATATGTGCTATACTATGTCTTCATTACAATAAATTTTCATGCAGAGTATCCATATGTTCTTTATCAATAAAAAACTATAAATTATAATGTGCTAGAAATAATTATATTGCTAGTGATTTAAATAGTTTTTAATTTGATGTGTCTTAGTGTAAGTATATGAAGGGGGTTCAACTATTAATGTGTATATTCATTTGAATTTAGTGATAGTGAACTATGACTTAGAAGAGTAAATCCTTTTTTTGTGATGGGTTGTATAAACATATAAATATGTATTGGTATGCATAATAATAGCTGATAATTTCATTACTATAATAATATAGATGTTGGTTGATCAATGATAAATTCTTATCAACATCTATGAGAAATGAGTTATGTCAAAATGGGACTGTTTCAAAATTTGATAAAGCCATGGTCAATTTATAAGGATTCAATATGAACATTTATATGTTGGTGGCATAATCTAAACTACCCAAGTATGTAAGTTGTGTCTCAGCTATTTATCATCATTTACTTCACTTTATTTTCTTTTAATTTTTGAGATCCTGCTAGCTATGAAAGATATATCTTTGGATTACTATAGTTTAATGCATTAATATCTCTTAAGAGCTCTTCTCATATACTCCACTAACTTCTATTTGAATCTACACTCTTCTAATATATGTTATAAATACATGTATCTACAATGTTATCTGCATGCCTAAGAGCATCCCAGCTGAAGCTGGTAGACTATGAGAAAATTTTACCTTCAATGACAACCAGTAGTAATACAAATCTGACAGGAATGAGTGAGTGAGTATTTAGGAAGGATATGTATTTGGCATAGGCCTTAAAATGGCCATAAAAGTTATGTTGTCTGATTAAGCATGAAAACTCATCATTATTCATGTAAAATGTGTTTAATGAGTGTTGACTATAATTCCTAAATGAGTTAATATGAATGATAATTTAAGTTTCCAATTCTTGTCTTTATTCTTTAACATGTGTTTGAATGGATCTCTATATATTCTAATAATTAGTGGTTTGATAGTTCTATCTATTTATTTGCATTCTACTGTCACTAGTTATTTACCCAACTATTTCAATACTACAAGTGGTTATATCATTTGGTATTGTAAGTGGTTTCCACTTTGTGTATACATATAATATTTTCAACTTTTATCAAATACTGATGCCCTACATCTTGCAGGAACCCATCAAGACTCAATCTCTCTGAGTTCATGCCCTAAGGTGTATATCGACAAATGGGTGGGTAGACCTTTGGTACTCCTTATAATTATTGTCCCTTTTTGCCACATGATTACCAATTAAACTAGCTCTTAAAACCATTCCCTAAGTTATTTCTCCTCCTTTGGTTATTATTCTAGTATTTTCCTCTTTACATCCCTCATTTTCTTATCTTAAACCCCTTTTAGTCAGTTAGTTGTACAAGATTGATTGGGTCAACCTTATATAGTTTAGGGGTATTTTTCACTTTTTTAACTTGTTAGCCTTCGGCCGACCTAGCTCAAACCTAGTTAATTGCCCCTAAAAACACACTGGGTCAACTAGGTTGACCATGTATAGCTGACATTTCTAAAAGGATTTAAGGCAAGATTCTTCCATATATACAAGATCATTTCATCATTACTTCATATGTGCAATAAAAATTTATTATTCACTTGCACTTCTTCACAATCTACTCTTCCACCATTATACTTGAGGAGACTTAGCTTAGGTTTATTATTTATAGAATCTAATCTTGTGGATAAGTCTTAGATGATTTGGCCTTTGTTAGTGACCCTTACAAACCATAATAACCTCTTGTGAAACCCCATTGGTCAAGGGAGAGATTGAGTCTCGATGGGTTCACATTCAGGTAAGTATATTCTAACTTTATAATCCTCTCTTTTAGTAGATGTAAGTAGCATAAGTGTTGTCTCAAATAATAATATATTTCATATTTAATGTATTAGGGTGTTATACATACTTTAATTGAGGTTCCCTATACATATTTGTTTTATTATTTCTAACCCCCACTATTTGCCACAAGCTTTGGTGTGCAGTAGATTATATTTACTTTCTTGTTATTAGAATAAGTGAATATTTAAAACCTTATGATTCCATTAGGTTTGTTATGAAATTATGTTATATTGTAGGCTTTGGAACTTTTCCTAGCATGATATGTTGTGATAAAGTATCCCTTAATCAAGTCTAGTGGATCCCCATATTAGTCATGCTCCTGCTTAACAAGTGTATCTTACTTGAAAGTGTAGGTATGCTCTGTCTTCTTTGAGATAGGATTGATTTATATACATAATATATTTTTGATTGCATACATTCTAGTGAACCCAATGTGAAACTAACCCTTTCAATATTTATTTCACTTATATTCATTCTTTTAATCATTATATTTATCATACTAGATCTACTCTATTAAACCATTTTTTTGAATTTAATGCATAGGTTTCGAAGAATAGGTAACTGGATCAACATATTCAAATTAGTATAGGTTTATAGACTTTCAAACATCTAGTTTAACCTACTAGGTTGACCTAGTTGACCCTATATATTTTCAGCACTTTGCAGTAGGTTCTTGCATAACTTGATCGATCTTGGAAACCTAGTTTATAGGTTTTGCCAACATACTTCAAGGTTCTTCATCAACAATATTATTTCATTACATATATAATCTACCAAGGTTCCTTTATACCTCTTTATTTATTTAATTATTATTTTTATTTCTTTCCTTTCATAGTTGATAGTCTTTAAAACTTCTCTTGTACAATCAACTAGATCGACACTGCCAACCCAATTCTGTGTTCTATGTGATGTCTGAAATAACTAGGTCAACCCTAGTTGACACTACATTTTCATACCTTGATTTCATAGTAAAATTTCAACCCTATCGACCCTATTTTTTATTTTGTGCATATAGTGTCAACACTATACCCTATATCAAATTGAAATAACCTCATATCTATTAGTAATTAGTTCACATTTATTTTCCTATTACTTACATGTTTAGAATATATCACAATTTTAATTAGGGTATTTTTAATTAATCACTTAATTTAATTATTTCTATTTTATGCACACATAACCGAATCACAAAAACATAAACAAGCACTTAAACATTTTATCTTCCCAAGGCCAACCTACATGGATTTCATCACCAAGGGGGAAGTTGACTTGATGCTCTAGTCAAGTATAAAGTGTGGTTAATGGAATATTTTGGATAACAACCCAATATACTTATCATTGTGGTGTGTGAAGTGATTTGGTTAGCCCCAATACTAATCCTATATCATTACCACTACAATTCCTTTTAGCCCAAACTACTTGAAACCATCCTTAGATAACTATATAGTACATTTCTTATAGCCAACTTCCAATCACATTAAAAATCACATCTTAATAATATAATAATTTTTTTAGGTTGACCAATTATTTATCTCTTTACTTTTCAAGTTTATTTCTTTCTCTTTGATAAATTATGCGTACAAAAACATGCATTGGCCAACATTAGTCCAAGGTTTTATTTTATGTGCCTTAGTTGGATTGGCCACCATTGATCCAATTGACTACTTGTTTCCCTTTAGCTCGTACTTTCATAGATTAGCTATAAAAAATATCTTGTTTCAGCTCACAACTTGTTATCATCTTTCTCTTTCTCCTTGTCTACTATCCTAGGTTGATTAAGTCAGCCTTATACCCTTTTTATCCCCTATTCACTATACTAGATTGACCCAATCAACCCTGTATAATTCATAGCTCCTTTTTCTTCTTTTTATACCTTTATTCAATGTACTGGATCAACCTAGTTGACCTTGTACAGTTTGTAGGTCCTATTTTCTATGCATGGTCGACCTAATCAACCCTGTACTATTTTTTACTTTTCCTTTTCATCAATCTAGTTTTTTATTTCTCTAATTTTGCATTATGTTCATCTATCTTTAGTCAAAATTAAATCTCCTATCATAATATTCTTAGATAAATTTAATCCATTTAGATACTATATGGGATGTTCATTTCTCCCTCTCTTTTCCTCACAAGAGCACCATCACTCTTGGGGCACCTTTTCTCCTCCTTCATCCATGACCTAAAACATGGTGCAAATAACACCTCAAGATGAAGTTGATGTATATTATCCTTTATATACTTACCAGGAAACTTCTCAAAATATTCAAACTAATGTGGGAGTGATTGATACAAGTTTCCTCAACAATCCCACTAACAATCCATTTTCTTCTAATCCTCTCCCTAATACCAATTTGGGGAGTGTTCTTACAAACATCAAACAACCTCCTAATACAACTCAATTTTTATCCCAAGTCATTCAAAAAATGGACATCATGAAAAATTCTAATACCAACCAAATGATGCAACTTCAACACAACACTTAACTAATGTGGATAATCAACCTCTAACTATTCATCCTTAGGCTAATCCTAATTATATTCCTTTTCCTCTTAAGGATGCCTTAGGTAATGTTATTTCTCAACCCATAATGAATAAAAACATGCTTCAAACCATTCAAAATGAGCCTTTAGATCCCTTCATTATTTCCATTGATATTGGTAACATATCTCCAACTACCAAATATGATGGGACTAAAGACCCTACCTCATTTTTCAAAACCTTTAACAACATTTACAAAGAGTGGATCCAAACTAATACCTTCACTAATAATAAAATCTTACTCAAAAATTTCACCAATGATGTATTAGAATGGTATAATCAAATTCCCCAACATTCTTTTCAGTAACTTGAAGACTTGGTTAATCCTTTGGTTAAATAGTTTCAACATAATGATCTTATTGAAAAATTATCTTAGCCACTTCATCAATGTTAAGCAATCTCCCATTGAATTAGCTCATGACTTTAGAAAAATATGGAAATATTTAGATCATAAATCCAACCATAACATGACTGATGATAATTTATTCAAACTCTTTATCACCACTTTAACTCCCACTCTCCAATACAAGGTTTGAACCTTTACTCCCCAAACACTTAATGAAGCTCTTGATCAAGCTAAACATCAAGACTTTCTTATGAAGCAATTTAAACCTAACCCTAACATTCCTAAACAATATTTTCAAAAATCTAATTCTATCACTAGTAATTCTTTATAAACCAAATAAGGAGTTTCCAAAACTGATAGTCCATCACCTTCTCATACACCTCTTTTGGTTCAGCAAATGAAACAATTTTTACCACCCTTAAAACCTTTCATCTATCCCAATGCTCTTCCTAGGTGGTATGATGATAATATATTTTGTTAGTTCCATGCTAACATTGGGAATTTTCATGAATCTTGTGGAGGGATAAATAAATTTGTTTTTTCCTATATGCTTGGTGATTCATTCAATCACGAAGGTGTGAACAATCTTCATCATCAAGAATACACTACTACTTGCCAAAAAAGATAAACTTTTAAAGATGCTACCTCTAGAAACCAAAAATATTCTTAAAATAATAAATCAAATTTTAAAGATGTTTGTGCCATTGACATTTATTTTGATATTAAATTAATAATTCTAAATATGCCAACACTACCAAGGTCAATTATCATCCTAAACTAGCTCACAAAGATCATGTTACTAATCCTAAAAAACATCTTTAGAAGAATAACTTATTAAAGATACTACCACTATTAATATTTATTTATAAGAATTAAAGGAAAAGCTTCCTCCTTCTAATCCTCCAACCACATCTATACCTTCCAAAACTAATTTACCTTCTAAACCTTGTGCTAGTTCTTTTAAATCGCATTGGAATTTTCTTGAAGAACTCAACTCTATGCCTTGCAAGATTCCTATTATGGAGTTGGTTTACACTTCACCCTATCATAATTAATTCCTTATGAAACAACTTCAATAAATTTAATATCCATCCTCTATAGATGAAGAACCACCTTCTATTGAATCTCAACCTACCAATGTCAATACCATTGAAACTTTGTGTCCCTCTTCCAAACCTTCCATTGAGTTTCTTGAAGAGGATATGATCAATGATGAAATTGTTTTTTGAGCTGATGATCCACCACACTTTATTAAATTATCCATTAACACCACTCTTATCCATTAAGTATTAGTTGATGAAGGCTATGGTATTAATGTGACATCCTTATGGCTTATACAACAACTTGGTTATAATAAGGATCATCTCATGCAAACTCATCTTACTTGTCATGTTTTTGACAAGACTAGTCAAAAGTTTCTTGGTTGTATTTATATTCCATTAACCATTGGACCTAATATTATTCAAACCATCTTATGGTTCTTGATATTCCTTTATCTTATAACATACTCCTTGATCATCTACGGACTAATTGAATTATGGTCATTATTTCTTTTGGTAGTCAATGTCTTTAATTCTTGCATAATAGAAATTGGTATAAGCATGAAACTAATCCTAACCCTTGGAATATTCATCTACCTAATCCTAAATCATAATATCATATTCTTACAATTCCTAAGACTAACAGTTCTCCTTTACCTAAGTTCATCAACATGAATCTTGATTTACAAGTTACTCTTGTGGATTCTAATGATGATGAGCCCAATGAGTTTCAACATACTTGAAATACTACCAAGTTACCTCTATACATTTCATAATGTCTTCATCCTTTCATCTTACCAAGAGACTGTACTATTCCTTTCATGGATGAGATTACCAATTTTCCCCCTCCATGCAATGATCAAGAATCTTTTTTACCAGAAGATGCTTTCACTTGCAATGACTTTGGAGTGGATAAATTATTTAAATATCCTCTCATCATGTCTCCTCATACATTTAAAAATAATTGGATTTCATCCTCTGAAACCTCCTGATTCTAAATCATGTACATTTTTTCCAACATATGATGACAACTATATCATGGCCCAAGCTCAATCTAGAGACTTGGATGTCCAGTATTACTATAAAACTTTAGCCCAAATCCATGATTTGAATCAGGATGTGCATACCATTTTTGTGGATCATACCTTATATATTAAATGTCATGTGCCTCCTCTAAATCCTTCACTTATTGATACTCCTTGGGTGATAGAGAAAATTATGCCTTTTGAATCTCTAAAAGTTCCTACACCTCCCTTACCACCTTTGGATCCAATCATTATATCCAATCCTTTTCCCATTATTGAATCCACCAAAACTCCAATTTATTATACTCCATTTACTTCTTTTTCTCCTAAAATTACACTTGATTCCAAGGCCACCAATGTTTTTCAGATACACTCTAAGTCTGATCACCATGGCAATCCAATTTTATATCTTAAAGTAGATGTCGAGTATTATGGCCCTCTTCCTACCTTTCATAGTGATGAAGCTATCCTTGAGTTAATTTATTACCGATAACCTCAACTTCCTCAATAACATCATAAACATGGAAATTTTAAGACTAAAACTCCTTGCTTCAACAACTTTGTTTCTAGTGTTGATCATAAAAAAAATCCAATTTTTGCGTTACATAATACACCATACTACTTTCAATATGGTAATTCCATGCTAATTGAGGAAACCACTTGCATCGAATATGGTACTCCATCTTATCCTCAACCAATTATAGTTTCTTGATAACTCTCACCTTCTGAACATGATAATTTTAGCTTATTCTTTCATAAATATCATGAAAAATTTGGCTGGTCTTACGAAGATATGCTTGTCATTGACCCTAGAATTCTAGTACATGATATCATTACTTATCCTGATGCCAAGCACGTGAATCAAAAATAAATAAAATATTCATCTGTAGTTTTAACTTTATGTCATAAGGAAATAATCAAATTACTCAATACTAAATTTATCAAGCTAGTGGTTTATTCTGAATGGGATTCCAACATTATCCCCATTCAGAATAAAGTCACTATGGTCATTTGCATTTGTATTTATTTAAAAAATCTTAATCATTCTTGTCATAAGGACAAATTCCCTTTAACTTTAATAGATTCCATCATTGATTCCATGGCTATTTATGAAATGTTATCTCTTATAGATGCTTTTTCAAGATACACTCATATTCATATTACCCCTATGAACCAACATAAGACTACTTTCACCATAAAATGGGGCATGCATTGCTATGTCAAAATGCCTTTCAACCTAAAAAATGCTGAAACCATTTACCAATGAGTAACAACTCACATTTTTCATGATCTCTTCCATTAAATTGTTAAAACCTATGTGGATGATCTTATTGCTAAATCCAAACATCATAAGAATCATCTTTCTGATCTTGCTATCATCTTTGACCATCTTTTTAAATATAAGGTTAGACTTAATCCTTAAAAATGTGTCTTTAGAGTCACATATAGCAAATTATTAGGATTCTTAGTCTCTCTCTATGGAATTGATATTTACCCCACCAAATGTAGTTCTATCATCAACATGCCCATTTCTCTTGCATTCGTATTGATATCAACAATCTTAATATTTATTATCACAATGAAAACTTCCGTTTACCTTTAATATATGCCATCATTGATTCCATGGCTAGTTATGAAATGTTATCTCTTATAGATGGTATTTTAGGATACAATCATATTCATATTTCCCCTATGAACCAACATAAGACTAATTTCTCCATTAAATGGGGCATGTATTGCTATGTCAAAATGCCTTTTGGCCTCAAAAATACTAAAACCACGTACCAATGAGTAACAACTCACATTTTTCATGATCTCATCCATAAAATTGTTAAAACCTATGTGGATGATCTTATTGCTAGATCCAAACATTGTAAGAATCATCTTTCTAATCTTGCTATCATCTTTGACCATCTCTTTAAATATAAGGTTAGACTTAATCCTTAAAAATGTGTCTTTAGAGTCACATCTAGAAAATTATTAGGATTCTTAGTCTCTCTCTATGGCATTGATATCAACCCCACCAAAATTAGTTCTATGATCAACATGCCCATTTATCATTTTATTCCCAACATTCATACTTATTTAAGAAAGCTTAGGGAAATTAGATGATTCATCCCTAAAATGGAATATCAAATTCACTCCATCAATTCCCTTTCCAAGAAACGTACTACTTTAGAATGGATGGATCCATGTCAAAATACCTTTGATAACAAGAAATAGTCTTTACTTCACCCACCTACACTTTATCCTCCTTCGAATGATTGACCCTTGATTCTATATATTTCTTCCACACCTATTTTAGTTGGGGCAATGCTTTCCCAACAAGATGATATGAGAAGAGAGTATGATATCTACTATATTATCTAAGGCCTCATCAATTATGAAACATGTTATACTAAAATTAAGATTGATTACTTTGCCATCTATTTTGTAGCTAAAAAGATTCATCACTATATGCTTTACCAAACTACTTGTGTCATTGTTCATTCTAACCCCCTTCATCATTTTTTCTCCAAAGCATTTCTTCCTGGTGGTATAATTGGAAAATGGATGGTCTTAATTATGGAACTTGATCTTTATATCATCACTTAAAAAGTTATCAAAGGGCAAGTCATAGCTGATCAACTTGCCACAACTCCCATTCTAGCCACTTTTTCACTTCAAGATAGCCTTATAGATAATAATATCCTTTACATTGAAAGTTTTAATCTATATATCTCTCTCAAAGATTACTTTCATATATTTACCACCAATATTGAAGCCAATCAACTTGATGAATCTTTCAATCCCTCTAGTACTACTAAACTAAAAGTAGTTATCAAGGATCTCCCTAAAATTAATGTCAACTTGCATGAAGATACTTGAACCCTTCACTTTGATGGTGCTAAATGCCTTCAAGGAGCTAGGTTAGGTTGCATTATCATAGGTCCTCTTGGTAAGATCATTCCCTTAGATTTCCACTTCACTTTTGATGTCACCAATAATATGGCCAAATATGAAGCTCTTATCTTAGCCATGAGAGTTTCTCTTGACGTAGACATTCAATACCTGCATGCTTTAGGTGATTCTCAACTTGTTTTCCATAAATTTAGAGGTTATTATCAATGTAAAAGTGAGAACCTCATCACCCATCATGAAATTATAACCACTCTTTCTAAGGATTTCATCTCTTTCACTATTGAGCCTATTCCTGGAGATGAAAATTCCATTGTTAATTATTTTGCCTCTTCAGCTTCTCTATTTCATCCACATCAAGTTCTTTCTAATCCTTATTTTCTTATATAAATAAAAAAAATCTCCATCTTCAAATCAATCAATGGATTTTCTTATCTATCATATTGAGCCTGTTACCATTAGACAAAGCCCATGGTACCAAGATATCATTCAATTCTTGGAACATAAAACTTATCCTCTTAATTTATACTCTCATGAATGTACATGCAATCGTAAACAAGATTTCAAGTATGTATTTCACTAAAACATCCTTTACTATCACAATGATAAAGGTACCTTACTCCATTATGTTATGAAAGATGAGGTCCACCCTCTTCTTGAACAAGCATATGGGAGAGTTTGTGGTGGTCAATGTAGAGGACATGATACAACACACAAATGCCTATGTATGGTTTACTTTTGGCTTACTCTTGAAAAGGATGTAATTGAATATGCTAGAAAGTATACTCCTTGTCAACTTCATGATGATCTCATTTATTCACCTCTTGTTAAACTTCAAACTATTGAATCTCCCTAGCCTTTTTCCACATGAGGATTTGATCTCATTGGTAAACTTTATCACTCCTAAGATGGGCATGTCTTTATCATCACCACTACCAAATAGTTTACCAAGTAGCTATAATATATGCCCCTCATTAACATCATTGGTCTCACCATTTCAAAATTTATTCTTAACCAAATTAGTTTCCATTATGGTGTTACCCATACCATCATTTTAGATAATGATGGTAATTTCAAAAATAAACATTTAAACAACTTTGCAACAAATTCAAGATCAATCATAAATTTTGCATGCCTTATCATCCATAATGCAAAGGTTAAACTGAGGTCACTAGAAAAATTATTCAAAAGATAATTCATGAAACTTTCATATACTATCATATTCATCTTTAACCTGCACCTTGGGCCTATCGAACTAGCATACATACTGCCACTAGGGCATCTCCTTTTTCTCTAGTCTATAGTTTTGAGTCAGTTCTTCTTTTTAAAGTTAAACTTCCCTCTCTTCATATATCTTGTCATGATATTGTTCCTAGTTAATAATTACATGAAGGTTGCCTTCATTCCCTTGATATTCTTGATGAATTTCATATTTTTTCCTTGAAACATAACTATGAATATAAGGCTCGTATTTCTGGACAACAAATAAATGTGTTAAAATCCACACTTTTAATATTGGTGATCTTATCCTTAAATTAGACTACACCTATGACAAAGAAGGTAAATATGTCTCAAAATGGTGGGGACCATATTTAGTTAAATATATCCTTAGTCCAATCACCTACCACCTTCAAACCAATGAAGGCCATGTTTTGAAGGAGCCCACCAATGCACAATTCCTAAAAAATTACTGTGCCTAAACATTTAATTATTTTCATGCTTTCTATCTATATTTATCTAACACTTTTTTCAAGTTATTTAATCATGAGCTCTCCCTCTGCAACAAGTTCTTTCCTTTCACAAACCTTTAGTCCTCCCTTTTGGTCTTTTGATTTCTTGATATATCATAGTCTTCTTTATATTCTTGCATTTTCTCTTATTTTTTATACCCCTTGGGTTTTTATTTTATGAGTTTTTTTGTAAGACTACAAATAGGACCTAACATTCCTCATAAAATTACTTATTTTTCACATACTTTTTTCTTACCAATGTTGTTTTGGCATCCCTTAGGTTTTTATTTTGTGAGTTTTTTTTATAAAACCATGGATATGACCTGGCATCCCTCATAAAACTACCATATTTTTTCTTATCGCACTTTATTTTTCATATTACTTATTGGTGCCTCTTAGGTTTATCTTTTATGAAGTTGTAGTGTAAGACCATGGATAGGACCCTATTCTCTTCATAAAATTACCACCTTTTTATGTTCTTGATCCTTGTTCTCAACTTTAGCTTTTGCTTCTTTTATTAGATGAAATCTGCACAAAAATCTATGTTAGCATGTTTTCTTCCATTTACCTCATTCTTATGATCAGGAATCACACTTGACTGTCATCATATCCATCTTTGCCCTTTGTCACATTTTTTATGATTTGAAGTAATTCAAATTGTCTTATGTGTCACTCCTCTTAATTTCCCCTTCTTTTCATCTCCACATTAAATAAAATAAGGTATAATTTAAGATAACACTTTTATTTCACCTTGATTTACGAGACTATTAGACCCTATGCTCTAATTTCTTTCTCTTAGCAACCAAGTCCCAAGTATTCAAATGAAAGTCATCTTTATCACCCATGTTTGGTTTTCCAAATCTGTATGGAGGAGGAATAGAAAAATCCATCAATAAATTTAAAATCCAAATCATTTGAAACAAAAGGCAATGATATCTAAAAGGAAACATACAAATCTCAAAAGTCAAAATCACACCAAAAGATGTAATTTCAAGCACATTTCCTATCTTTGATCGAAGCTCAAACTCCAAAGTTGGCCTCACATAGAGTTGATGTCCTTTGGGGTGTGGTAGGTGAGTAGATTGGAATATGGGATTTAAAAAACTCTATGGTGCTACCTACTTTCTCATGTAATAACCAAATCTTTGTAATAGATCGATGGCTCTATAAGGGGTCATGAAGAATGGGGAATATATTGTTGGAAGGTAGGTATATTTTAATTTTCATGCATATATCATTCATGGGACTATCTATATACTTCATTTTTTGACCTAAGATTTGTGTGGTTAAGATAAGTTCTTCATAGTCCTTAAGGTCAAGAGTCCTATTATTTTGACAAACCTAATTTGAGTGTCTTGACTTTGATAAAGAGGTTTTCTACCTTGATTTTTCCTTCATTCTCCCCTCCACCCATTTAATTTAACCCATCGATAGATAAATTATGATTTCAAATCTATTTTCCCTTCTATAATTCCTTCATCTTCATCTCTTAAAAACATGCTAACACTACTTTGTTTTAGTTTAATCTGTCCTTATAGTGAAACAACATGTTTGAGAAACTATGGATTATTATCTTATTCACAAAATGATTTTACATTTCTACACTTACTTTACTTTCCTTTTACCATTTATCATAGTTAAATTATCCTATTGTTATAGAAACTTGAGTTTGTACCCTTTTTCTATTATTGAATGAGGTTGGCTTGATACTTCTCACTTCTCAATGTTGTTTTCCCTTTTTATGCACCTTTTTCCATTGTTGAGTGAGATGTGGATTGTTAATAATCACTCATAAATGTTGTTTTACCATTTTATTTTTGTCTTTTACCATTGATTTATTTTGTTTTACCATCTTGTTTGACATGTATCCTTGGTTTGACTTGGTGAGTTTGCCTTTATTACTTAAGGATAAATTGTTTGAGTTTTTAGGTCTTTAATAGCTTTGGATTTTTAGTTACCCAATTTACTCTTGTTTGAACTAATCATTTGGTCTAACATATCACTTGTCACCCTATCTTTCGAAAATTCCAAAGTATGTCCCATCATCATAACACCAACTATCTTAGCTTTTCTTGTATTTATTTATTTTTTCTCTTTAGTTTTGTATTCTTGGGTTTGTCAAAAGTAGTCTCTACACCCTACACAATCAAAACTAAAAAAATAATATAAAACCATATCATGATAAAGGTAAGTCAATGTACACATTACATATACTTTTTAGTTATCTTCTTTTTAAGATTAATTTCCCTTTCAGTCATTTACTTTCAATTATTTTTTCTTTAAAATACTGCAACTTTTTTTTAGCATCATGTTGTGTGTTACTATATTACTTCTTGAAGCACCATCCCAATTACACGTTAGTGATACATGATGAGATTTGAGTGGGGTATATGTATACATATAATATTTTTAAATTTTATCTAATATTGATACTTTACATCTTGCAGGAACTTGTCAAGACTCAATATCTCTGAGTGCACATCTTAAGTGGTGCATTAGGAAAGGATTGGGTAGACCTTTGGTGGTTCACAAGATTATTGTACCTTTTTCCCAAATTATTACCAATCCAACTAGCTCTTAAAACCATTCCTTAAGCTATTTCATCTCCCTTAGATATTCCTCTAGTCATTTCCTCTTTCCATCCTTCATTTTATTATCTTAAACCCCTTTTTGTTAGTTTACTATACTAGGCCAACTTGGTCAACCTTGTATAGTTTAAGGGTATTTTTCACTTTCTTATCTTGTTATCCTTTTGGCTAACGTAGCTCAGACCTAATGAATTATTCATGAAAATACACTGGGTTGACTAGATCAACCCTATATCATCAACATTTTTGGAAGGATTTAGGGTAAGATCTACCTATATATAAAATATCATTTCATCATTATTTCATATGTGAAATAAAGAGTTATTATTCACTTGTGCTTCTTCACAATCTAATCTTACACCATTCTAATTTAGGAGTCTTAGCTTAGGTTTCTTATTTGGATAATATAGTCTTATGGATATGTCTTGGATGCTTCAGCCTTTCTTAGTGATCCTTATAAACCACAATAACCTCTTATGAATCCCCATTGGCCAAGGGAGAGATTCAGTCTCAATGGGTTCACATTCAAATAAGTATATTCTAACTTTTTCATCATCTCTTTTAGTATATAAAATTAGCATAAGTGTTGGCTCAAATAATACTATCTTTCATATTTCATGTATTAGGGTGTTACTCATACATACTTTAATTGAGGTTCCCTATACATATTTATTTTATTATTTCTAACTCCTAATTTGTGCCACAAACTTTGGTGTACACTAGATTAGATTTACTTTATTATTACTAAAATATGTGAATGTTTTAAACCTTTAGAATCCATTAGGGTTATTGTGTGATTTGTTAGACTATAGGCTTTAAAACTCTTCCTAGCATGATATGTTGTGATAAATGATCCCCTAATCGGGTCTAGAGGATCCCCATATTGGTCATGCTCTCACTTAATAAGTGTATCCCAATTAAAAGTGTAGGTATGCTCTATCTTCTCTGAGTTAAGATTGATTTATAGACATGATGCATTTTTTATTGTATACATTTTGAGTGGTCTATCAGTTCCTACATTATATGTATATATATGTTACAAAACTACCAATAGAAATGGTACATTTGTGTATAATGAGTATAGTTACAATGTACCTAAGAATGCATTAATTTTTAGGTGTTTATATGAATCTTTATAAGATTTAAAGAAAAAAAAAATACTGAATCAAATGAAATGCATTATGTTTTTATGTTACAATAAAAAATACAAATCAAAAGCACATCAATGACAAATCTAGTACCATTTTTATTAGAAAATTTCCATGTTATATTTATTATAATATAAAATTGTTGATAAATGATTCATTTATTTTTATTAATAAATTGTAGACATTTCAAAGGAGAAGCTAAAACCAACTTCTAAAAAACTATTGATTTTGGGGTTGGATGACTTATTATTTGTTGTGTATAAAAAAAAAGATATGAAAATACATGATATAGGAAAAAAAGAAGATTATAAAATAGAACATATGCCATACTACATTCGAGATCATTCCAAATAAATTTTGAAGGTAGCACTACAGTCTTTTTCTCATGTTGGCATTTGGTCAATGATAGAGGATTAATCATTTGAGGATACTCATTCAAGCCATGGGTTACATAGGTTCATATTTCATGTTTGTTTGGGGGGAATATATTATAATACATTCAATTTAAACATAAAAAAATTGGATAAATTTATTTTTAAAGGGACCTTTAGAGACTATTTTTCAATTGCCAACACATTGTTCATTGATTGTAATTATTTGAATTGTGTTTCAAATAAAAAATGAGTTATGTTACATCAAGTAGATATACTAGAAATAGAATTTGGAAAGATTAAAATTATTATAGAATCAAAATGATGTCTATCATCACATTCTTGGGAGAAAGTAAAAAATCCATGTCAATAGTTGTGAACCAATGTTAAGAAAGATGTAACTTCACCATATTATGATTCTTTCAAGTGTATTTATTGATTATAAACTATAATTATAGTAATAAACATTATCATCAATTTCATACAAATCAATTATAAACTATTTCAAATATAGTTTAATTAATTTCAAATTAATCAATTCTAAGTTAGAATTACTTTGATCTGGTTAAGTACAAGTGGATACTCCATCGATTTATCTTGAAATTATCCAAATTGATCCATTAGTTATTGACACTTGCTCATGAAGATCTTCCCAACGAACAACAAATAATTACTAAGATATTTTATTATATAGATGAACTAAATTGCTTAATATTTTTTCATCCATAAGTTGACCAGTTAACTATGCCACATGTCCTTGAAACAAAAGGTACTTCAAAAGATCAATTATTGATATGATGGCCTAGAATGGGTCCATTAGTTTGAAATAATCCAATTTATTCAAAATGATATACTCTTAAGTGGTTTGAAATAATTAAATTTATTTAGAATAAAGAAAACATATTTATGGAGAAAATATTCTCTACTCCACTTCAGTGGGTATAATTTCAAATTATTTAAAATAGCCCAATTTAATAAAAATGGTCTATGCTCAAATGCTTTGAAATAGTCTAATTTATTTGGAATAAACAACATTTATTTTTGGATAAAATCTTCTTCACTCAATTTTATAGGTATATGTATAAATTATTCAAAATAGCCCTATTTATTTAAAATGATCTATGCCCATATAATTTTAAATAGTCCAATTTAGGAAATACCTTGAAGGGGAAATCCACTCTTTTGCATGTTTGAAATCTATCTCCTAGGAGATACATTGAAGGTATTCATGTTTTCATTAACCCTTTGGTCTTAGAAATAATTATTTCACATATTTTGTCTAAAATAATTTCCTTGAAGAAATTGAACTTGACATTTTCTCTAAAGAAATTGAGCTTACACTTTTGCTGAAGAAGGGACTTTTTGTTTGGATATTTTTGTGGTTAAATGCATGAAGGGAAAGTGCTCTTGGGAATTTTTTCCATGGATGAAATGTCTAAAAAAAATAAAGGATTTACTTTTTTTATGAAAGAATTTGGACTTTACTTTAAGGCTTTTTTTCCATGGGTAAAATATTGGAAGGGAAAATGCCCTTCAGAATTTTTGCCACAGATAAAAAGTTTAAAACAAATGGACCTTACTCTTTTCCAAAAGGAATTAGACATAGCTCTTTTATTGAATAAATTTGACCTTTGCACTTTTGGTAAAGGGTAATCACCGTTCAAATCTTTTTCAATGTGTAAAAAGTCAGAAATAAATAATAACTTTACATCTTCTCGATAATATACAATTCTTATGGATATTTTCCCATGGAAAAATGCTCAAAGGGAAAGTTCCCTTCAGAGTTTTTTCCATGGATAAAATGTCTAAAATAGATGACGCTTCAGATTTTTATGAAACAATTAGCCCGATACAAGTAGGATTTGACTAGTACATTAAATTCCTTTAAATTTTTTTGTAGTGGACAAAATGTATAAAAGAAATAAGTGTTCAATTTTTTTTACCAAGATAAAAATCCCAAAGATATATTTCCATTAGAAATTGTGTTCATGACAAAAGCCTAAAAAAGTCTAAGGGAAAGACACATTCACAAAGCAAAGAACAGATTAAGACTTATCCAATTTTCACATGAATTTGACTTTTTAAATGATAACTTTGAGATAAAATTTGGGATAAGGACTTAGGAATTTACACTTTACAAGGGCCCAATTGCCTCATTACAATTTTGGGCACTAACCTTAGCTCTCACCCATAGATGCATACCCCCCTACAGGTGTGCGAAGAACCCCATAATGTAAGACCAAGTGCCAATCCATTGGGCTATGCAGTCAACATTTAGAAATTTTATCAAACATTCATGAAGGCCCAATAAAAAATGGTAGACTAACAAAAAATAGATCAAGAGGATCTAAAACTAAACACACAACAAAAAACATGAAGGGAAACTATACAAACAAGGCCCAAAGTGGAGGGGAAACAAAGCAACAAAATGATAGTTTTTAAGGACGCTATGTGACCAATCGGGTCATATTTCCTTTGGTAATTTATTTGGTCAAGGATAAGATATGCTATATTGTCCTTATGAATGGTCTGTTCTCTCAACTTGTAGCTTATATTTTTAACTAGGGTGTCATGCCAATCCGCACTCCCATCCTAAAATTATTTATTATAGTGGTATTAATGATTTTGTATGTCATGGTTTCCTTAGGGATAAGCCATGAATTCAACACCTTTTTCATATTATTATCCTACTTCCATGAAACTAGCCAGTGTTTGTCAAAATAAGCATATGGTGTTGGTAGTGACAAATACCTCTAAAAAACTACTTTAGATATGCATGCCACAACTATTTGGTTATATATATGGTGTAGAAAAGAATCATGAATAACCTTTCCTATAAATAATAAGTCTTAGAGGAGGTCAATGCATGGCCCAAAAGGGTGCCACAAGTTTGAAACATTCCAATCTATTCAAAATGATCTGCTCCCAAATGGTTTGAAATAATTCAATTTATTTGGAATAGAGAAAACATATTTATGGAGAAAATATTCTCTACTCCAATTTAGTGGGTATATTTTCAAGTTATTTAGAATGGCCCAATTTAATCAAAATAATTTGTACTCAAATGGTTTGAAATAGTCTACTTTATTTGGAATAAATAAAATTTATTTTTGGAGCAAATCTTCTTCACTCCATTTTATAGGTATAAGTCTAAATTATTCAAAATATCCCTATTTATTCAAAATGATCTATGCCCAAATGCTTTGAAATAGTCCAGTTTATTTTGAATATAACAAATTTATTTTTGGAGAAAATTCTCTTCACTTCACTTTAGTGGGTATAAGTCCATATTATTTAAAATAACATAGTTTATTTGAAATGATCTATGCCCAAATGGTTTGAAACACTCTAATTTATTTTGAATATAAGTAATTTATTTTTTAAATAAAATTTTCTCCACTCCACTTTAATGGGTATAAGTCCAAATTATTCAAAATAGTCTAATCCATTCAAAATGATCTATGCCCAAATGGTTTGAAACAACCCATTTTATTTGGAACATAAGAACATTATTTTTAGAGAAAATTTTCTCCACTCAAATTTAGTGGGTATAAGTCCAAATTATTCAAAATAGTCCTTTAGTAGTCTCTAGGCAAAAATTTTACTCTTAGTCTAACAACCATATCATCCCATCTCATTATCTTATCTTTCCCTTTTCTAAACTATTCATTTTGAACTTATTTCCACCATAACACAATATATCCCTTTGAATTCATTTGCATCATCTTGACATATTATGGGTCACCAATGTATTTATATTTGAATTAATCCTCCATGCCATTTACCCAATCAACCAACTAATTTAGATTTAAATTTCTTGAAAAAATAATAAGTCCATCTTTATGCCCTTTGTAATATTGAAATGTCTCTCAAGAGACTCTCCTTCCAAACATCAATTTTATCCTTAACACCTCCTTCACATTTAGTGTCATCCACTCATTTGGCATTTTTTCCTTCTCCTTCATTATCACTTTCATCATTTCTATGGATAAATTCTCATTTTCAATAATCCTCAACAACATCTAGGTGTGTTTTTATAACACATAATACATCTAGGACTTTGTCTAATATTCGCACTATTCTTAAAACAACTGCATCTTTGACAACAACTCTCCTGGGTTGCATCTTCTCCTCTGAATTCATGTTATATTTTTATCAGTTGTCTTCTCAGAATTCTATGTAGGCAACATTTCTTCTCACTTAGCAAGGTTTGAAACCTACTCTAATACTACACTAGTGTAGGTTATGGGTCAGGTTACCAATGTATATAAATTAGACCATGTGTCAAATGATTATTTCACTCTAGTACCTCAATATTAAAATAACTAAGTCCTTAGATTATCATACAAGGTAATCTTATAAAGAATTTTATCTCCCACTATCTCCAACTACCTTAGTCTATAAATTTTGGTAGAATTTCTCCTTATTCCCAAACACCACTACTTAGAATGAACTTAAAATTCCATTTTATAAGCTATTGAATAGGCTAAATATTGTTTCCACCATATAGGTAAATAATAGATTAATTAGTAATTAATTATTTATCTAATGAAACATATACGTTAAGGTGGTTGGATTGGATCCACATGCAATGAGGACTCCAAAAATCCTAACTAATTGATTTGTTTACCTTGATTTTCAGTCCCTAGATTCTATGCTAATGTGTTCAATTTAAAATTTTGGCATTTATATAGACCTATCAGAGTGATGTGGCATCGAAGTCAAAATTGTTGAATTTTCATTAAAGTGTGCCCTATTGGATTCTATGAGATTATTTGTGCTACTTGTTCACAGACTTTTTATCTAAAGGTTCTTGCATCTTACTAGGGTAATGATCTAATACATGTCAAAGATATTTTAATATGAATTAGGATGCATGTGTATAAAATAAAACTAAATATTTATAGCATATCATTCTTATACATTTGACAAATATCAATTAGGGATCTATCCTTCAGTTCTATACCTCCCTATTGCTAAAAGGCAATCTCATTTTTTGTTAGGGTGTGAAGCGACTATTCAAAAGTCACTATTCATGAGAATTATTTAGTCACTATTCATTGTGATGTGGTATATAGGTGTGTAAATGAGTTGGCATGCAATTGATGTGGCAGGAAGGTGATGTGTGAAGATGGCCCATGAAGGGTCCTGGGGTGTGATTAGGATAATGTGATAGGTGTGGGGCATAATAATCCACTAAAAACATGGATTTGTCCTTAGTTATCACATGTGGGTTGTCACATGGTGCAAAAGGCAAGAGGTCATGAATGGAGGGAAATTTTAAACAATCCCATGATTTACATGTGTGGGAAATTCAAAAGGTGATTGAAACATTTTTTTGACTCTTGTGTTCCAATGTGACGATGAAGACGAGAATGTACTATTGTAGATTGATCTCACATGTGTGAATGTAGTGTAATTATTGGAGTCACATGGGGTGGCTTGGATCTTGTCTAAAATGGTTATTACACTTTCTTAATCCTTGATGAAGAAGATAAGAATAACACTATTGAGTTTTTGGACTCACTTTTAGAAGTGTGGAAAAAGTTTTGGAGCCAAAAGAAGGTGGCCTTGGATGTTTTCTAATGGAGGGTCATTTTTTATGACTTTTAGCACATGGGAATAATTACCAGTAAGATCACATGACACCCACTCAAATATAGTGAGTTTTTAGAGTATCCATGAGATTATATCTCCCTCTCTCTCTTCTCTCTCTCATGTTTTAAAATTCTATAAAGCGTTATGTTCTCTTTTATAATTTTTAATCCATTGAATCATTATGGATTCCCTTTGAGGATCCATGCAAGACTTAAGATTAAATTTTATATGAGGTTAGATATTTTAATTATTGTAATATTAGTTCATGTATATTCTTGGGTTATAAGCATCAAATGCATGGTTAGAGGTTAGATCTTGAAACACTATTATGTTTAGCTCACCTATATACATAATATGGATCATTGAGGTTAGATGTTAGAGCCTAGATTATTATGTTAAATTGGCTCAACTAGATGAAGAAATGGATATTAGAGGATTTTTATCTCATCTCATGGATATGGAGTTTGATGTTTTGGATCTCACCTTAGATTCTATGTTGTCAGCATCATGATGGAGGTTAGAGCCTATAAGTCTTAATTGTAAGCTTGGTTCACCTGATTGATTGGTTTGTTAGCACTAGAAAGGAATTGTTGAGAGGATCTATTTTAGAAGATATTTTTTGATTAATATGAAGTCTAGAAATTACCTTTTCCCCATGGTTTTTCCCTTGTTGGTTTAGTAGGGTTTCCATGTATATCTTGTGTAATGTGCTTTTCCCAACTATGTTTTATGTTTTACCGTAACTTGAATTATTTCTATAATTCCTTTTACTTGCACATGTAGAATGTTTGTTTCCTAAAACTTTTAATAAATTATTATATATTCATCTAACCATATCATTCTAATGACCAATGTCTCCTACACTGATCAAAAAGCTTAAAACTTAATAAACATCCTTCACTATTAGTTCTAGATCCATGCCTATTTTCTATCCTTCTCGACACTACCAACCATAGAAGGACATTATCATCATTTCTAATGTCCATGTCATTATCTTGTGTCTAATTTCCAAAAATAATCCAAATTATAATTTTCTCTAATCCTATGGGTTGGAATATTTTTCTTATTTAACCTTACAATGAGATATTTTCAAAAAGTGTGATATAAATACAATTATAAGCTTTTGAATTCTTCATCTAGTAAATACTAAGAAAAAACCTAGTAATGTTTAATAAATCAAATATACAAGCAATATTTTCTATGATATTCATTCCTATTTATATTTTAATCATAGGATAGGTCTAAAGCATTGAAAGATGATCCCATGAGTACTATTTATCAAGTTACAAGCTAGATCATTGCATGCATCTTAATATAGTATATTTTACCCTTGTACACATACACTCCCACAAATAAGGGATACTAAATAATTTTAAATCACTCCTTGGATTATTTGGATATATAGGTATCATTCATTGATATAGGGGTATTTAAAATTATCTCAACACTGTGAGCCCACTAACTCATTTTTAGTAAATTCATTCTAAGTGTGAAGAAAGGTGAGAAGCTAGGGTTTGATAAATAAGTAACTAACAACATAATGTATCCCATATCTAAATATATCATCAGAAAGGCAACATAAAACATCAACATAAAACATAGAAAAATGAAATTAGTCATGTTGATATCTGGTCATTATTCCATATTGAACACTAACATTGATGGTAGTTTTTGTAGGTATAAAATTATAATTTATAGAATCTGATAACTAATCCAAAATAATGATAATGTATAAATTACACCTCTTTATATTATAGATATGATTTACATAGTAAACCCAACAAAATATAATTTATCTTTGGTATTACAATTAATTTAAAATCTTTCAAATTTAGTACATTCTATATTTAACATATCTTAGTATTATAATTCAAAAAATTCATTTATCTAAGTTTATAATTAATTGGCCTATTATATATTAGTATTTTACCCTTGTGATTGAATAATTTATATATTATTAACCCTATCCTACACATTTAAATTTAGGGTCAAACATTTGGTGAACCCAACTACCATGTCTTCTCATGCAACTCCTAGATTACTTTAGGGTCTTCAACCTTCTATGGTTTTAGATTGTAGATTTTTTTTAGTTCTAATTGTTCCTATCATATTGGATTATTCCATATAATTTATACGTCTCTCTTCTCTTATTCTCATCTCCATATTTATAACATTTAAAATAGATAAAAAGGGAACCTATAACTCCTCATAACCTTAAGAAGGGTGATAACTACCATCCCTATAACTAGGTCCATGTTATCACTAATCCAAGGGGTAAGGTAACCCATCTTATGATATAAAATGAAGGTAATAATTATATCCTTCCCCAAATCCCTCCACCTCCTAAATCTCATTTAGATGGTGTATGTATACCTAATCAATCTTAAATAGATATAGTTTGTGTTTGTGAAGGCCTCAAAGATCAAATAATTATTATGAGCAAGTTAGTAGAAGAGTTAAAAAATAAAAAATATTATGTTAGTTAGAATACCACATGATTGGAAAATTAGATCCCCTATACAAAAAATCTAGAATGTATTAGTGTTAATCATGTGTTTGCATCTTCATCTATTAATGTTATACTAAATAAGGTTTCATATCAAAATGATAATCTAAAAGAGAATTCATAAACATCTAGTGATTCAATAAGTGAAAAAATACTAATAAGAGTATAAGTTAAATATTAAGAGAAATACATCAAAATAAAGTGATTCAACTACCTCTTCTACATCATATAGAGAGATCTAAATACTATTATGCATATCATAGAATATATGGGCATTATACAAATTATTATTTTTAATTGAATAATAAATACAAAGTCTCAAAGATAATGGTGATTTTATAATAGATACATCAATCAAGTAACCCACCCATATTTTGAGTACCTTGCCTAAAGGACAAGTTCTAAAACAACAAATATGGCTACCAAAGGATAAATCAGAGAAAAAATAATATCAAATTGCACAATTAGACTAATAAAAGTATACAAATCTCTCTCTTAATAATGATACTCAAATTTCAAAATAATATTTTTTTAGACAACAATATCTACACCAATTTGGTTATCAAGGTCAAATATTGGAAAAATGTGTATAAGGAATCACTTATCCTATCCCTACAATGATCATAATGATCATCAAGGATTTGGATATATTGGTAATACTAATACAAATAATTCAAAGATGCATATTCAATTAATTAATGTGAAGAAATAAGAACGTAAAAATGGAAAATGATAGAAAATAAAAACTTGGAATAAAAACAAGTACAAAAGGAATAATTACAAAAGTCAATGTTACAAAAAGAGTAATAGAAACATCAAATGTTTAAAGAAGGATTTATAACACAATAGGTCAAAAAGTAAGAGACACTCAAAAAATCTAAAGTTATAAATGTGGTTACAAATGGGAAAAATACAATCCATTACTCATATAAAACCCCTCTACTCTCACTACTCATATATATGGTAAATAATGTTTACATGAAAAATTTAATAAACTATGTTATGATCCACTCGATAACTTATCACACAATATATTCATACCTATAAGACCTAGTACATATTGATTAAATACATAAATAAAATATGTGAAACCATATAAAAATAAAGGTAAATGAAATATATTGAGTACAAACTTACCAAAAGAGCATGATACACTTTATTATTATACTATGCACACATATGGCACATCTCATTTAGGAGATGTTATCAAGTTTCCACTCCTCACATATTTTCATCCACATATCGAGATCATTGGACAACTTATACATTTTATAAAAGTCCTAGATCAACTCAAAATGTTCCAATTACTACTACTCGAAGTAAACTACAAGGCACTAAACAATAGGTTCCACAAACCCCTATTCCTTATATTACCTCTTCATGACCATAAAATACTATGAGAATTTTCTAGATTACCCAAAATTCTACATATCCAAATATAACTCCTATTCATGCTCTTTAGTAGTATAACTAATTTAATATACCATATTCTAAATTTGTGGTTACCTATGAGCATACTTTAAATGGGATCATATGCTAACATGTTTTTGATGGGTAGTTTGGCATACCAACTTAGGTGGGATGGTTTGACTGATTCTAAGCTTGATTAAAAGGCACAAATCGGTCCATAGGCTAGCTTAAGGGTAAGTAAATCAAAATATTTTAGGTGTAAACACCTAGATGTCCTAACAAATGAAATAGGTTAGCACCATAACCATACTATAATTATTATTTTTCAATGATGAAGGCTTATTGATAGGTCAATGCCAAAGATGTGAGAGTAGATAAAGTCCTATAGATAATCAAAATAGTCAACAGGTCCAATGTTTTTAGATATATCTCAATAGTAACCATTTTTTATTTTAGGAAGGAGTCTTTCAACTTCTTGTATAACTAATGAAATCAAATGTTTTATGTGATCATGTGTTCTATAGACATTATAATATCACACCCCTAGGGATGACTAATTAGATGTCATAGGTCATGTTGGGGTTCTATATTTGCACCCTAGTTAAGGAGGGGATTGTTCAGATCTTCCTACTAAAATATAGTCCAACATGGGACTGATCCTAGGTTATGGGTTTCCTAAAACTGAATCAGACCTCTGGAGAAGGCTAGCTTCCTTCTAGATTTATCACCTAAACTAAAAATAACTAGGAAATGGGAGAGAACATGGGTAAAAAAGCATGAAAACATGTAAAGGAGGTGATGCACCATTAATGTAATTGTTCATCCACTCTATTTGAATTTCTAAAAAGCACTAATGAGATCTAATCTACAACTCCAAATGGTTGTTTATGTGTTAGTATTTCATGCAAAGGTTCATCAAATGATCAAAACTTAAGGGAAGTGATGGAGAGGCCCTATTCAAGGCACTAACTAGTCAATGTATCCACTTGCTAGCTTTAATAAAATGGCATTTGACACTAAACATGACTTGAAAAACAATATAATTTAGTAGCTAGGTGAGATCAAGATTTAATAAGGGAGATATTTTACCACATATGCAAATCTAACATTAAAACACTATAACAGAATAATACAATTTGAAAAGAGTCCTTTATTCATCTCAAGAGGTTACAAAGATCAAATTTGGGTAGAGTCTAGTCATGCCCAAGAGAGGGATTACCAACCTATTTTCAAGGCTTAAATGAATGTATTTATAGAAAAAAGGAGAGAGGGAGAACTGTGCATTCAAAAAGGCCCAACCTCTTATGATGGATTAACACCAATTTGAGGATGTTGACTCATGAAATTATCAATAAGGAATAAATTATAAAGCTTTTACAAAAGAATTGATTGCTCCGTGATCTTCATCTGGTCACCAGTTCATCATCTCAAGATTCCATGCCACTTTCACCTAATTTGATGATGAGGACCAACCCTTCATACCTTGGAACTGAAAGAGATTCTTGGTCTATTTTGAATGAATGCATGTACCCTTTTTTTGAGGTTTTAACTAAGCACATATCTCTTTATAGATTAAAAACCAATCATATTATTGGTTTTCCTATAACTCAATGCCTGGTCTCATTTTGAAAACTAAATGTCAACCTTCAATTAAAATAGGTCTAAAAGACCAATCCTATCTTCAAGTAACTCTAATGATGATGATTACACTTGAAATATTCACCTTGACTTGACCCAAATAATGCTTGAGCTCTATTTCTATTGTATTAGCTTACCCGAGTCAAAAATAATGTTTCCTTGACCTCTATCAAAAGTTCCCTAGGCTTGATCTTACTTATTAGTTATTGAATGCTGATTTAGGCTATTGAATTTTTGACCATACTCACTCGATTGATCTGCCTTGGCATGAATGTCTACAAACCATTGATCTTTTTCCAAATGAATGTGTTTATGCCACTTGTCCTTGACTCATTAGCTTTTTGGATTTGTTGACTAGTTTGACTCATGCACACATCTAATCAAGATGTAAAAGTTCAAATGCACCATAAATATCCATGGCCCCACTTTCCTATAAATTATTTTTCTCTATTAGATCATTGGTATGATTGAATGGGAGACTTTGATTTATTTTAAACCCATCCCTTTTTTAGTGAATATGCACCATTGGATCTTGGTTCAGTTATCCCACATCATTGGATTATGTCCAAATTGTAGATATTTAAAGGATTTAACCTAGGGAAATTTTGACATGGTTAAATCCATTGCATATAATTATATATTACGTGTCAATATGAGGACTCCCACAGACCATTAGATCTTGACCAACTTTAGGCCTTTTAAGGACTTTTTGAACCCAAATGGCTACTTGCCTTGATTAAAATTGGCATTTGTGTTAACATCATTTGATGTCCATGTGAACATATTTCAGATTCCATAGATCATAAAATTTAATCTCATATAGATTTATATAGTGTTTTTATTTTGAATCTCGCATGAATGTCATTCATTATTTGATCAACTTTGATAATTTATATCTTGAAACATAGGAATCATATAGGGGCCAAATTTATTGGAGATGTTCTTGAGGTCAATAGGAAAAAACATGATTGACCCACTAGTCTCAAAATCCTTCTGAGTGAAGATATAAAATGTTCAATTTGACTGGTCCATATCTAGTCACATGACATCTTGGTGACGTTTTATCTTATTTGGCTAAGTATGGGAAACATAGCGAAAATGCCTGGGAGCCCAACTTTGCATGTGTGTAACTTTATTCGTGTTTTAGTGGATGATCTATAACTTAGCATATAGAAACTTGGAACAAAAATGAGTGAACCCATGTGATCATTTTCTCATGTAACTATCGTACATGTAAGATTATAGCATTGACAAATTACCTACTTGGACTTTCTGCCACTCAACTCAAATGTGAAGATGAACATAATGAGGAACCAAATGAACTCCATGCACTTCCATATATATTCCAAACACTTTTGACACCTCATGGGGGCTCTGTAACTTTTGGAGCCATCCTTATAAGATGACAAATTACACTTTAAGTGGACTTAAAGTGTTTCAAAAGGTTTCCAAGTAAAATGATCTTCTTCTTTTATCATTGGTTCCTTCTCTTAATTAGGAACATTGCTCAGTTCTTGAAATCTATGTATTGAATTTAGACCATGTACATGACCTTTGACTTATAATAGATAACAAATCTATTCCATGACTACAAAAAACCTCTTGATTGGCAAAGACAATGGATCCACCAAAATCGGGAAGAAAACAAAAGAAAGCAGGGAAACTATCCTAACAAAGTAAATGTGAAAATAAATCAATTATTGGGGATAAAGTATAAAAAAAATAATTTAATTAACTATGACAAAACATGATCCACCATGATCAAAAGTGAAATTCATGAAATTGCTCATTACAGAGCCACTCCTTATTAAACATGACCTTTGAAGAGGCACTCTTTTTTCCAATTATTTATCTTAAAATTTCTTGAATTGAGCCATTTATATTAAACCAATCACCAAAAAAAAAACAAATTCATATTGCACTTATAGATTTTCTTTATGTTGCTTGTCAACTATAACCTTGTCAAGTGACATCTCATCCATCCATGATTTTTAGATGACATTATCAACTATTTCAAGTTCATCCAACTATTCAAGGAGATATAAATAGTCAAAATAGTTTGTATCATGATCTTGAATACGTGATTCTTTATCAAACTTCTGAATATCATGTTCTTCAATGGGTAACATATCCTTAAAAAGTTATTCAATCTCTTGTAGATATTCAAAATATAGCTACCAATCATATTTTTGATTTTCACTTTGATCAACCTAAATAGGATTATCTTGAAAGGTGTTTTGATCTTCGTCTAGTGGATATGTCTTAGCATTATTTATAACTTCATCTTGTACCAATTCCTCATGGATTTCCTCCAAATCAAGAGCATTCTTCTTTTGTATACCTAAGATAACTTCTTTAATATCAGCTATAATCTTAGTTTCAACTTGGCTTTTAAGTGGAGTATCAATGAATAAATCTTAATCATACACATTTAAAGCATATTATTCACATTCTTCAAGAACTTGATTTGTAACTAAAACCTCTTTTTTCTATTTCCCATAGAACATGCTCCTCTTGAAGAAGGGAGATGATGGGAGGGTGATGAAATTCAATTTCTTGAGATTAAGTATGAAGCATGGGAGGTTGATTAGGATCCTATTTTTGGATCTTTATGGCAATGGAATCATATAGGGAATCTTGAAGAGGAGGGAAAGAGAAAATTTTGAGAATTTCCACATTCTTCTCTTTCCACTTGGCCATTACTTCATCAAGGTATGAAACCTTTTTGTTTGCATGGATAACTTGAGCTTGATGGGTAATTAGTGAAGAAAGGGAACAATAAAAAGGTTTAGGATCTTGAATATGCATATGAATAACTTGTTATGTTCTTGAATCCAACTAGGAACCATTGGCTCACACTAAACATGGTAAATAACTTTATAAGAAGAAGGAACATAAAAAGGCTAGTAAGGAATACAAGAGGGTTCTTAAGACAATTGATCCAACTAAATTTGTTGTCTCTCACAAACCTTTTATTTCTCTAATACAAAGCTAAAAAAATCAATTCTCTCCTCTAGATCATTAGACACATTTTAAAACCACTCATTCACTTCCTCTTACTAGGAATCTGAACATATTTTTCTTGCATATGCTATAAATTTAATCTCTATTTCATCCATTATCTCTTATAGACAATGTTTCTCTATGAAACATCAATTCCATATGGGAAAGGTGAAAATAGTCTTGAAACTAATATGATTCATAAGGAAGGTAAGATTCATGCTCTTGGTAATAAGGATCATGGGAAACTTGATAAGGCTTATTATAACTCTGATAAATCCCTTGGTAAGACTGATTAGGATCATAGAAAGGTTCATATCGATTTTTACAAGGCTAGTATGATCCATCATAGGGATGATAAATAGGTATAACATGGGTATTTCCTTCATACATAGCCATGAAAATAACATCAGGATAGTGCAATGAAAATGAACTTACTTAGAGACTGACTGGACTTTAGAAACAATTTCTTGAGCTTGGAATCACCAAATTATTTATGAAGAATAGTGCTAAAAATAAAATTTCACCAAGACAAGCTCTAATGAGTCCCACTAGGTGTGTCAAAACTGTTAGGGTTCTATATTTACACCCTAGCTAAGGAGGGGATTGTTCAAATCTTCTTACTCAAATCTAGTCCAATATGGGACTAATCCTAGGTTATGGGTATCCTAAAAGTGGATCAGACCTTTGAAGAAGGTTGGATTCCTTTTGGATTTATCACATAAACTAAAAATAACTAGGAAAAGGGAGAGATAAATGGATAACAAAACATGAAAACATGAAAAGGAGGTGATGCACTAGTAATGTGATTGTTCATCCACTCTATTTTAACTTCTAAAAAATATTAATGAGATCAGATTTGCAATTCCAAATAGTTGTTTATGCATTAGTATTTCATGAAAAGGTTCATCAAATGATCAAAACCTAAGGGAAGTGATGGAGGTCTGATTAAAGGTACTAACCAATAAATGTATCCACTTTCTATCTTTAATCAAATGACATTTGACACTAAACATGACCTACAAAACAATATAATCTAGTAGCTAGATAAGATCAGGATTTGACAAGTGGGATATTTATACCACATATGCAAATGAATTTGACATTGACATACTATACCAGAATAATAAAATTTGAAAATATTCCTTTATTCATCTCATGAAGTTACAAAGATTAAATCTGGGTAGAGTCTAGTCATGCCCAAGAGGGGGATTACAAGCTATTTTTAAGGATTAAAGGCATATATTTATAGAAAAAAAGGAGAGATGGGGAACTATGTATTAGAAAAGGACTAATGAATTCTAATGGATTAACATGAATTTAAGGATGCTGACTCATGACCTTATCAATAAGGAACAAATTTTAAAGCTTCTACAAAAGAATTGAATGCTCTATGATCTTCATCTAGCCACTAGGTCATAATCTTCAGATTCCATACCATTTTCACATGATATACTAACAAGGACCAACCCTTCATACCTTAGAATTAAAAGAGATTATTGGTCTATTTTGAATGGCTAGATGTACCTTTTTTTTAAGGTTGTAATTGAGCACAAATCTCTTTATATATTGACAACTAATCATATTATTGGTTTTCCTATAACTCAATGCCTATTCTCATTTTGAAAACCAAATGTTGACCTTCAACTTAAATAGGTCTAAAAGACCAATCTTGTATTGGAGGATCTCTATTAATGATGCTTGGTACTAAAATATTTAAGCAAATCCACCCAGATCATGCTCAAGCTCCATTTCCTTTGTATTAGCTTACCTAGGTTAAAAAATTATCTCCTCAATCTCTATCAAAAGTCCCTTGGGCTCAATCCTAATTATTAGTTATGGAATGCTGACTTGGGATGCTTACTATTTGACCTTGCTCACTCCATTAATCTACCTATGCATAAATGCCTACAATTCATCAATTTTGTGCCAACTGAATATACTTTTGCCACTTGTCTTTGACTCATTAGATCTTTAGATTCACTGACTAGTTTAGCTCATTCATGCTATTTGATCAATATGTACAAGTTCACATGAATCATATATCTCCCTAGTCCCACTTTAATAACAATTCTTATGCTCTGTTATATCATTGGTATGATTGAATGTGAGCCCTTGATTTAGCTTAGACCCACATTTTTGTCAGTGAACATGCACAATTGGATCTTGGTTTGATTATCCCACATCATTGGATTATGTCCAACTTGTAGATATTTAAAGGATTTAACTCAGGGACCTTTTGACTTGGTTAAATCTAGTATAGATCATTAGATCTTATGTGTCACTATGAGGGTTCCTAGATACTGTTAGATCTCAACCAACTTCAAGCCTTTTAAGGACCATTTGAACCCAAATGGTTAATTACCTTGATTAAAATTGACATTTATACCAACATCATTTGATATCTACATGTACGTATTTGACATTACATAGACCATCAAATTTAAGCTCACATGGATTTCCCCAGTGTTTTTATTTTGACTCTCACATGACTGTCCTTCATTATTTGATTAACTTTGACAATTTATATCTTGAAATATAAGAATCATAGAGGGGCCAAATTTGTTGGAGATGTTCATGATGTAAAAAGGAACAAACCCAATTAACCCACTACTCTTAAATCCTTTTTGAGTGAAGATATAAAATATATAAGTTGACTGGTCCATATCTGGTCGCATGACATCTTGGTGACATTCTAGCTTATTTGGCAAAGTATGAGAAACTTAGAAAAAATGCCTGGGAGCCCAAATTTTCATGTGTGTAACTTCCTTCACACTTTATTAAATGATATTTAATTCTATGTATAACAACTTGGGACTAAAATGATCAAACCCATGTGATCATTTTATCATGCAACTATCTCATGTGCAATATATATCATTGGCAAATTGCCTAGTTGACCATTCTGCCACTAGACTCAAATGTCAAGATAAACATAATGAGGAACTTGATAAACTCCATGCACTTCCATATCTATTAAAATAACTTTTAACACCTCATGGGGGCTTTGAAACTTTTGGACCAATCTTTAGAAGATGACAAATTACACTTTAAGTGGACTTAAAGTGTTTCAAAAGGTTTGCAAGAAAAATGATCTTATTTTATCATTGGGTCCTCTCTATTAAGAATATTTCTCAATCTTTTAAATCTATGTATGTAGGCCAAAAAATGGCCAACATATCCTATTTATTTAAATACCCTAAATAAACCCTATCCTAAGGTTTAGATTATTTACCATTTACTAACTTGATAAATAGCCTTTTACATTTACCTTTTTACCCCTCCCAACCTCGTAATCTATTTATAACCTAAGAATCTACCCCATAACCATTTTATCCTCATGTGGTGTTGTTACCAACAAATCCACCCATTTCTAGGCTATTCTTACCCATGGTTGAAAAAAAGGCCCTGTTTTGGGTGAATCGGCGATGATTCTTCCATGATCAGTGATGATTCTCTAGATTGATGTTGATCCATAAATATATAACCTGCCTTTGCATTCTGAATGAGAAAACTTAGATCATGGAATTTTTTAAATAATTTTTAGAGATTTTTTGATGTTATTAACGACAATCTAATATATTTTCATTGCATTCAACCACATCCTTTATAAAACCTAAACTACTGCTTGCACTTGTGGAAGAATTTCATTCTACTCATAGGCTTATCAAAGGTAAGTATCTTATACTATTTTATCATCATCTCTCAATAAATATTCATTTATCCATTTATTTAGTCATTAAAATATTATTAGAACCCTTATTTATCTATTTATTTACTCATGTTAGTAAATCTACCTCATTTCAATCTCTATTCTATTAAACTCAGCCACATAGAGAATCTATGTTGATACATTCTAAATTGGCACCAATTTTGTTGATCGACATTGATCCTATCAAAATTAGCATCAATCTATTGTGCCTAATTCATAGATTTTGAGAACTTAATCCTCAGCCTCTATTTTTAATCCTTTTACTAATTACTATTATTTGAACATGACCTTTTGCTTGCAGGTGACTCTACCTAGTTTAGTTCATGATGTAACCAATATCATTGATCTCCCCATAGTTTCCCAACCTTTCTTTGTGTATCAAAGTGATATAGAATTTGAACTAACACTATGTGCAATTATTTTTTCACCCTCTTATGAAGCCACTGAAGAATAATTAGTTGTTATCCAAGATGATGTAGATTTTGCTTCTACTTATTAGGAAGAATATTTCATTTATATTGATAGCTTATTTGAGGATTAAATCTTAATAAAAAATGTAATCATATCATTTATCTATTTATAATTTCACATGCTTTTTATTCACTTAATTGTATAAACAGTGGATTGACATCCTTCAAAGGAAGTGTGCCACTTCCTGGAACTAATCTTTGATTAGGTAGTCCACCCATCTCTTTTATTAATATATTTTTATCAAGTATTCACATGTATGCATGTTAGCCTTCCCAACCACAAAGGATCTCTCACTATCATTGGAGTCAAGAAAAGCACAACATATTTTGATCCATAGGTATTCCCCATAAAACCTATTTTATTTCAAATTTTTAGTAACATTTAGTTTAAAAGAAAATGAAAAACTACTTAAACATTCTGGCATGCCTGGTGGGACCCCAAAGGTTTCAATTTTATTGTTAGAATTTATTTCTTAATTTGTTTATCTTTCTCCTTTTTATTCTATTTTTTGAATTCATTAAAAAAAACTAGAATTACATTTTTCCTTTTTAAAAAGGGTAAATAATTTGCATCCATTTTTCTTGCTTAGTTTACTCATATAGAATAATATGGGCAATAAATTTATCATAGTTATCACTTTTATCACAGAAAAAACAAATAAAATTCACAACAAACTCATAAAAACATATAGCATAAAAGAACCAATGGGGATTTCATCACCTCATGGTATCCTTCTTCCTGATGATCCCACTTGGATTTCACCACCAAGGGGAAGACCAACTCAGTTCTTTGGCTGAGTATAAATTCTGGTCTATCGATATATTATAGCTAAGCAACTAATATCCTTATGATATGGTGTGTGAAATAAGGGGTTAGGGCCTAATACAAAGCCAAGTATTGGTACCAATACATAAATTCTTGAGTGCCAAAACAAAACCTAAAACCATCCTTAGATTGTCACTTCTTAGGACCCTTGTTATCCTTCTCTTTTTCTTTTATCACACCTTAAATTTAATAAAGTATTTTTTTTAGGAATGTCTTTAGTGTGTGCATATTTTTATCCTCACTTAAAACAATATAATTAAAATGAATCTATTACATGCCTTTTTGTTACTTATTGCTTCTTATTGCTACATGGTTTTGATGCAACAATAATCACAAAAAAAAACTAAACACACATCTTCATCTTCATCTATGGATAATTATCCTATCCCCCTACTTCTCTTAAATCTATAAGGGAAGGCATCCCTTAGTATTACACCTAGGGCGATCCTGAATTCACCACTATACTAGATAGTAATCCCATAACACTTAATCATTATCTTACTTCCCAAGCCATACATATCCCGTTATCTCCCCATACACAATTTTGTAGGAAGCCATATGACATGCCCTTAGAATAGGGTGAATAATTTACCACTATTATGGTTTCTTCCCAGAATAATCCTCTTCCTACTAGTTCTAACACCACTAATACACAACCCTTAGGAAACTGACCTTCAGTGACATCTAATGCTCCATCATCGGCCACTAGTCAAAATTAGAACATTAGCACTCCTCATCCTACAACCACTTAGAATATTACTAAATCACTCCAAAACCTAGTCATATAGATCCCAATAACCCTTCCACTAATTCAAAATAGTGTACCCTTGAGTACCCAAATGCAACCATTACAATAGGCCCTTGTATGTCAGCCACCTCAACAATATGCACCATTGACCATGTAGTATATAAAACTTGCACAAGATATTGGGTATACATATATCAATTTAAAATCTACACAATATGTGGTGGCTTATTAACCCATCATAACGACATCGATTGGTTATCCCTTATCTCAAGCTTTTTCCATGTAGCTACCTACATACCAACTCCCACAATAGAACATTTTGGGAGGAGCCCCTCAACATAACACCCAACCCAATATCATGAGCATCCTCATAATATGATGGATAATTTAGAAGCCTCTATCTTGAGGTAGAAAAACATGATCACCTACGAACATATTTTTAATGAGCTGATCGACCCAACAATTCCTATTAGGCCTTATCCTCCATAGTGGGAACTCCCTAAGTTTACAAAGTTCTAGAATATGGAAGACCCAAAACAACATCTTCAATAATTTTAACACACTTGCTACCTCATATCACAAGATGATATACTTATTATTAGGCCATTCCCTATGTCATTAGCTGAACCTACCCTAGATTGGTACAACTCAATCACACAACATTCCTTTTTTTCATTTGGGCAACTAGCTTAAATATTCCTAGAATACTTTTCTTTCAATATAGAAAGAAAAGCTACCATTACTAACCTTTACAACATATAGGAATTTGATGATGAATCTATCACTAAATTTATGGATAGATGGAGAATTCTAATCAATCAACTTAATTTATCTCTATCGTACCTTGAGTTAATCGAGTCATTCATGAAAGCATGTACTAAACACATCTCATCGACATTATGGGTGTAATATTTTAAAATTTTTGATGAGGCTTTTTCAATGGCCTACAATCTTGGAATTAGATCACTAGAAGAAGGGAAGGTTAAATTATGAAATAGAAACTTTAAATACAGTCCCTCTAAAGGGACTAATAATAACAACAATAATAAAACCAAAGGGGTAGCCAATGCTATAGTTGTAAAGTCAGCACCGCCATAAATTAAAAACTATTCTAAGCCCTCAACCTCATAGACACCATCTTATAATCCATTGATATACTTTCCCCTACTATAATATACCCTTTTAGGATAATCCTATGCATATATTTTAGATAAACTCTTGAAGGCTTCTCTCATCGAGTTCCCTCCAGTAAGACCACTTAATGAGTCTCTTCCTAAACCTAGTTCATTTAAGGAAAATGACTTCTATAATTTTCATAGCATAATAGGCCATGACACCAATAGATGTAATTAATTTAAAGGCTTAGTACAAAATCTTATAGATTTAGGGGAGTTACAATTAGATAATCTTAATGACCCCAAAAACTATTGTATAGATATATTCAGGCAACCATTCCCCAATCATGTCTACACATTAAATTCTAGGCAAATTAAATCAAGATCCACATTAGAACATGAGACTCACATAATTAATACCATCCATAACCAATTTAAAATTAAATAAGTTGATGATGCTCCTATCCCTGATCTCCTCATAGGAGACACTTTTGAACCATCCCAACTAAGCGAAGACATCCCAAAAACTTCCTCTAATTTTTTGGATCCCATTGTTTGGGATCCACTAGAAGAATCCATATTTGAAATCACTCAAGAACTAAAAGAAGAAAAGATTATTGAAGAGAATGTTTGCTTAGACATTCCACACAACTCATGTACTATTCCTTCCACCATTTCAATACCTATGTCTAATATACCCATTCCCACTAATATATTACTTCTTGAAGAAACTATTATGTAACCTGATGCTATCTCTTGAGCAATTCCCCCCACTATGAGGGAGGCACTTAACTATAGATAAATCAAGTGAAAAGTCATTGATACTAGAAACAAAAATATCAGAGCCCCAAGGGGAAAATATTTACAAAATCCTCCTATTAGGATTTAACTACATGGAAAGGACATTCTTATAACTCTTGAGTAGATGCAAAAAGTAAAAGTGCCATTACCCCCTATTTGGGTAAGAGCATCTATACTAGGGCCCCATCCTTAAGCTAAACTGAAAACTACCATGATCAAATCTACCACTAAAGTACAAATACCATCATAATGAAATATACCCACTTTTTGGTCATGTCGATCCATAATCCATTAAACCCTAATTACCCTCAGGGTTTAGGTATAAAAACTTACCCTAAATATAAAGTGCTTGTAGTAGGGACCATCCAAATAACTAGTTCAAGAGACTAAGGTTTGAGGTCACATACCTCTTCCCCACCAGTGCCCTCAAGAATGGAAAAGCTAAGTCAAGACCCATTAAAGGGATATTATTCTAAGATCCTTGATCACCTTATCCATACCTCTTTAATCATTCTACCACCTATAAATCTTGTCACCCTCATATTCAAAAACTATCATGGTATAGAGAAAATAGGGTATGCACTTACCATCAAATGGCAGGGCATGACATAAATAGATGTAATACATTAATGGTCATATTCCAAAATATTTTAGATGAAGATGATATATTTATAGAATAATTATATCCTACCCATCCCCCTAAATTTACATTTATCATAGGATATAACACATCAAAACAAGTTATAAAGGAGGAAAATCCTCTGATAGAGCCCAACATTAATCTCTCCTTATCAATGACTTTGAGAGCACAATAAATCCCCTTCTATTCCAAATATATGTAGTTCATATAGCCACATGATACCAATCTTAAGGTTATAAGACCTGTAATCATGAGAAAGCCAAAGAGACTACTGCTAAAGAACTAGATCCTACTGTAAATAGTCCAACTGTACCTTCCCCCAAACCTAAAGTCTCATTTTTAGGAAAGGCACAAAATAATAATGATTTATAACTCATAAAAACATTTGTTTTAAATCAGTTACATCAATTTCCAGTCAGGATGTCCTTATACAAACTTGTCCAAAACTCCCTATAGCACTGAGAAGCCATGATAGAAGCCTTGCAAGCCACATAAACACAAGTAGATGGACCCCAACCATTATTATATTTCATTGCATTAATGTAGAAACCCTTATCCATAACATTTAATGAGTCATAAATACCACCCTTATAGTTAGATGATCAATAACTTCCATTATTTATCACTGCCCAAATAAATCAAACTCAAGTTAAAAGATTCATGAAGATAATGGTGTTAGTATAAACATCATCTCTTTTCACACATTTAAACAACTCTAGATGCCTGAGATAGTGGTAGCCCAATCACCCACCATTATATGATCCTTTAATGATATTGTTACCCCTACATTAGGATTGGTAATATTTCAAAGTTATGTAAGTTCATAGGTTCTCCCTAAAATGTTATATGTTATTAAAGGAGAATTTTAGTACAACATTATCACTATGTACTACATCCCCTCTGCATTACATCAATGCATTAAATTTGAACATGATGGTAAAATCCACAACATCCTAATTAACCCCCGTCCCTTTAAAACTTAAAACCTTACATTTTGACACAATGAGGTCCTGATTCCATTTCAAAGTGCTACCCCATCCTTATCCAAAAAGCATCCACTAGTACAATAATCCCTAGGTATAGACTTGGTAAGGAATCCATTAATTTTTCCCTTCAATAGTTTTCAATCAGAGAGTACCAATTAATTATTCTCAATACTCTCCCTACTCGATAAGAAAATGGATGCCTTAACAAACAACTAGTTTATTATCTTAATTTGGGGGAAACTATTCCCTTTGGCCCACTATTCCTTCACACCCATCTAATCTATGGGGGATTGGACCAACCTTAATTAACTCCTTATAACCAAACTCATGTTAAACCATTTACATCAAAATTTTCACCTCGACAAACCCCATTTCATGGAGACATACTTACAATGGTGCAGGTAGAAAGGTTATGGTATGGGGCATTATGAATAGGGCCCACATGAGATTGTATTGGGGGAATTTACAAAACCCCATGAGAGACATAGCCTTAGCTTTAACAAAAACTCCAAATCCTCCCTGAATATTACTCTCCCTCCCATCCCTAAATAGGACACTCCATCTTTTCCATCCAACACCCATTCCTTGACTGACAATGATGTATCCATTCCACCTAACATTTTTTATTCAACATCATTATAATAGATCCTCTTATCTATCAGCACAATTGTGAGGTCTAAATAATTCCTCTATCCTACCTAGACATGATAGGGTAAGATTCTCCTACCATCCCTATTCTTTAGTGCCAAGATGATCACTCCATCTTAACTCATTTAGGCATTAATAACTCCCATCTACATAAAGCCCTTCCATCAGAAACCTCTAGTCTATTAAATAAAGCCACCATTGATGTTAACATAGGGTCCCTAGAGATTCTATGCATCATTAAGGTTAGTAAATCCTTAGATCCTCAATAATTATAGAATTTCACTAGATTATTGATGGAACTAGTGAAGAATTCACTTGGTCCTATAGTGATATGCCTAGTATCGATCCTGCCATCATCATCTACAACATTGTTACACTCCCTAACACTAAGCCTATCAATCAAAATCTTTAAAAGATGCATCCTCACATTACACTTTTGGTTAAAGAAGAGTTATAGTGACTCATATCCATTAAATTTATCTAGCTTATCAATTACCCTCAATGGGTATCTAACATCATCCTTATAATGAAGCCTACATGGGAACTTCACCTTTGTATTGACTTTGGAGACCTTAGTCTTGCTTATCCAAAGGATGATTTCCCTCTCCCTAATATTGACCAGTTAGTAGATATTACCACTAGCCAAGAAATGTCATCACTAATAGATGGTTTTTTAGATATAATCAGATCCTTATTACACTAGAAGACCAACATAAGACCTCATTTATTTCTCCCTGGGGGACATTTTGCTATCATTTTATGCCTTTTGGCCTAAACAATGTAAGAGCCACTATCAAAGAGCCATGACCTACATCTTCCATGATATTATCCATAAGATTGTGAAGGATTATGTAGATGACCTCCTTAGTAAATCAAATTTCCAAAAATATCACCTTTCTATTTTTAAAGGTTATTTTGGGCCTACTCAATCTAATTTCATGTCTATCTAAATTCTAAGAAATACATTTTTGGAGTATTAATGTGTAATATCCTAGGATTTATTGTCTCCATCTATGGGATAGAAGTCAACCCTACCAAAATAATATCCATCTTAGAAATTCCACCTTCATCCAATCTAAATAAACTCTATAGTTTGAAAGGTAAGTTGCAATCTATCTGACATTTTATCTCTAAGTTATCTAATCATTGTCAACCATTACATCACATTTTAAGGAAGGATATCTATTTTTTATGGGACTATGGTTGTCAGGAGGCTTTTGAATCTCTTTAGATCTACCTTTTCTCATTGTCAATTCCCACTCCTCCAAATAGAAGGACAACCATTCTTCTTATATATTTTTGCTACTAGCCATGCCCTTAGAGCTATGCTAGCCCATCATGATGAAGATCACAAAGAGCAAGAAGTATATTATATCAATCACACACTTGTTGAATATGAGAAGCATTATTCTCATACTAAAAATTTATGCCTAACTCTAGTTTTCATCACTACTAAGCTACAACATTATCTACTTAATCATAAAACCTATGTCATCACAAACATTGATCCCCTAAAGTTTATGCACTCCAAGACTTATAAAAATCAATGCATAGCTAAGTGGCTTATGCTTTTGGCATAATTTGATCTAGATTTTATACGTCAAAATTTAGTTAAAGGTCAAATCATCACTAATCAACTTGTTGAGGCACCTCTTTTTGATAATCAACATGTTAACTACAAATTTGCAGATGAATCAACCATGTCTCAACCAAATTTGTAATATAAAATGACTCTTTTCTTTAATGGATCTAAATGTGAATGTGGTGGGGGAGTTAGAATTATCCTAATTACTCCTAAGGGGACACTTATCCCTCTATCCTTTAAAATTGACTTTGATTGCACTAGGAATATGGAAGACTATGAGGCTTTAATCATAGGTTTCCAAACCACCTTAGCTTTGGCTATTAAAATAATCAATATCTATGGTGATTCCTAGCTCATGGTTAATCAAATTAAAGTCATGTATTAGTGTAAAAATGATATACTTTATAAGTATAAAATATTAGTTGATCAATTTTTAGCCACCTTTGAGCATTATGTTATCCAAGTCACCCCTCAATCAACAAAAAAATTTGTGGATATTATGGCTTAACTGGCCATTTTATCCCATTATCATCTCAAGAGTCTAAGTTATTTCTCTTCATTCATCAGATTAATCAACCTTCCTTTACCAAAATTGACCTTTTATTCATCCATAGTGTGGAGGACAATCTATTAGATCTATGGTATTCATAGATATTTGATTATTTATCCATGGGGATTACACCTATGGATCTATTTATAAATTCTAAGCAAGACTTTCAGCATCATATCACTCATTTTATCATACTTGGGGTGTCCTTTATAATCAAGGTTTTAACAACAATCTTCTTTGTTGTCTTCAAAATCATGAAGCTATCCTTGCCATCAAAGAAAATTATGATGGGTTATGTGGAGGACACTTCAGTGGCCATACCATTGCTAAGATAATATTAAAATTGGGTTATTATTGGCCTACTTTAAATCAATATTGCTATGAGTACATTCAGAAGTGTGTCAAGTATCAACAACATGCTAACTTATCCCATATCCCTAGACAAGCATTACAAGTAGCTCAGGACTTTTGGCCTTTCTCCCAATGGGAGCTCAATCTTATAGGAAAAATTAATCCTAAATCATTCCAACATCATGAGTGGGTGAAGGCTATTCCCCTTGTCTCAACCAAAGAAGATAAAATCATTGAATTCATTACTCAACAAATCATCTATCACTTTGGCATCCCTCATAGTATCATCAAAAATAATGGAAAATATTTTAAAATTAAAAAGGTTCAAAAACTCTAAGATTCTTTTAACATTAAGCTTAGTTTTTCCTCACCTTACTATCCTTAAGCTAATTGAAATGTCAAGGCATCCAATAAAACTTTAGTCAAAATCCTAACAAAAGTTGTTAATGAAGTAGGCAATAAATGGGGCTTGTACATTCCCTATGCCTTATGGGCTTATCAGACTAGTACTCAAACCCCTATAGGAACTATTCCTTTCTCCCTAATATATGATAATGAAGTTATACTTCCTTTCAAAGTTCAAATTCCTTCCCTTCGCATCTCTCTAAAAGATATCATTTATAAGGATGACTTTTGTTAGGAAATATTAGTCCAACTCTAACTCTTAAACGCACATTTCTCAGCTACCCTTGACCATTTACATGTATATTAGGAATGAATTAAATGCACCTATAATAAAAATTTAAAACAACATGAATTTAATATTGGTGACCTTGCCTTAAAAGAAAATCAACATGTAACTAATATGGAAAAAATAAAAGGGGAAAATTTGCTCCAAATTTTCTCGGACCATATATCATCACCCATAAGTATGGATCTAAGGCATATTGCTTAGCCTCTCTTGATGGAAAATTAGAGCATAAACGCCTTCATGCATTACATTTTTGTCCTTTTTACTATTAATAAATCTTAATTACCTTTGGTTTGCCTAGTTTAGTCTCTAGGTTTCATATCCCTATTACTATTATGCCAAATAATGATATATAGAAGCATGTGGTATCAACCTTAAATATGAATACCCTGGCTCTATTCATATCATGATCTAATTGGATAAACTTAAGCTATAATGAAAAGGAGCTCCAAATCATTATTCTCTGTCACCAATTATTTTTAAAATAAGTGTTTTATCTTGTATATCAAAGATTTGGGAAATTATCTTAGGATACCTAAGGCCAATCCATAAAATAACAATAGCATTGAGATCAAAATCAAAAGCAAAGCATCTATAAAAGTAAAATCAAATCAATATGAATAAACTGCTCCCTCAAAGGATGGCTATGTCAATTCCCCAAATATACAAAACTAAATATCAAAATCATAGACTGCTTCCTCAAAGGATAGTTGTATTTTAAAATATAAACCACTCCCTCAAAGGATGGATATTTGCATAAAATATCCCTATAAATATTCCCACATTGATAAGCTTTTTTTAATATAGTAGACTTCCAACATTGATTAGTATACATGAATTGGCATACAAGGATTATAGGTTAACCCTTCATTGTGGGTATGCAAGATGGAAACATCTTATTCTTAGAATTTGTTTTTTATCACATCCTAAAACCAGGTCACTAAGATTATGAACTTAGTAGACCTAAGTTTTTAGGGTTGTTATTAGTATTAGGTTAAGGATGCATATGCATCACTTTTAAATGATTTTTTGGGGTCACTATATGAGGTAATGAATGAACATTGAGCCTTTTGTAAATTAATTAATTAAAAAAAATTCCACATATATTAACAAATCTCCAAATATGCAAATTAGCAAGTTATAATTTGTATCCATCATAATCATAATCCATAACCATTCATCATGATCCATAAACATTACTTATTATTATTCCAAATCATAATTTATGACATTTTAAATCCATAATCCATACATAAAATTTACAATTCCATAATCAAATAATCAAATCTACTTACATAATCTATAACTAAATCCATAACAATCGATAATCCATAATCTAACCATCTCATAAATCATATCCATTTTTAATCCATACATCAAAATCATAATCATAATCATATCCATAATCCATAATCCATAATCACTAATATAAGCATGATCCATAATACATTTGATAACATTTAAATCCATACTCAAATCATCTAATTGATCTAATCTAATCCATAATATAAATCCATCACATGTAAAAAATCATAATCTAATCACATCCCATATCAATCCATAATCCATGATATCCATAAACATAACAATCCATAACTCTAAAACTATAATACATCACATCATATAATCCACAAATAATGTAAGCATCCATATCATAATCTATGAACCACTACATAAACCTAATCCATGATATCCATAACCATAATTCATAACATCCATAAGCATAATAATCCATAATCCATCCATAATTCATAAGAAAATTATATACCTCTAACAAACTATAACCCATCACATAATCCATGCCATCCATAAGCATAATAATCCATATATCCATCAATAACAACATAATCCATAAACATGAAATATATATCAAAAAGATCAATGTACATCAAAGTGTCTGTATGCATGTCCATGGTTCTCTGATTAGTATAATACATAAATATACATATGGATATATTGAGTGAAATCTAATTTGCTTAGATGAATACTTGGTAGATCGTCACCCCCATCTCCATCATGTCTCTCCTTTGAGTAACACTCCCCATAATGACTAAGTCTATGTGCATGCACATAGAGGACCTAACCTATCTAGATATGTGGGTCACATAGTGTGGAGTCTCTGGTAGTTGATCTAGAACAATCCACTCATAAAAACTTAGGTCCACCACTATTTACCTATATTGATCAATGGTAATGGACCCTATTAGTCTCGTGCTCAGCCCTCCCACCCCTCCAATAACCTATACTGAGGACTCTCTCTCCTCCTCCCTCCTCCCTCCTTATGGTGTCCCACTTCACCTTATACCTATCCCTCTCCTACAACACCATGTTGTGACTTAGTTATAAGGAGTCAAACCACACCTGTAATGTATCCAATCAGTTCTGCACTATATCCCACTCTATCTACACTATTGTCAATGTCGCTATGTTATAACTAGTTGTACTTATAAAAAGGTACACTATACCCTCCGTGTATCTCTCTAAATTAAACTCTTTGAAATTTGTCTCCTCTATCTCCACTATCTCCTCCTCTCCACCCCATACTCTCCCCCAACTACCTCATCTCCCATATCATCACCTATCTCCTCCTTTATCTTATCAGAATTAGATTCCTCCTCTCCACCCCCATCCTCTTCCCCAACCACCTCATCTCCAATCTCATCACCTATCTCCTCCTCTATCTCTTGATAATTAGCTTCCTCCTTCACCACCTCCATATCCTCATCCCTTCCTCACTAGAGTGGTCTCACCACCCTATATTGCTATAGTTCCCACTGCTCAACCCACCAAGATGTATATGTGAAAATGCACCCCACATCTTCCACATCATCCCCTAATAGTACCTATTCCTCCTCTATAAGGACATCTCCCATCTCTAGTTTAGGCAACTCCCACTATATCTCATCCCATATGTATACATGTGGGGAGTAGGGTATATTTTCACCAATCTAAACTATTGTCACAATCAGCTAAATAGAGGTACTCCTAGTAATCTATCTCCTCCTTGTAACCCAATGCTCCCTTCATACCCCTATCAACTTCACCTCCACCCCAAGCCACTCAAGAAATTTTAGATAAGGCCTATAGATGATGTTTGTATCCCTCAAACCCCCTAGAACACCCCTATAGTAATTAAAGTCTCTAATAACTCCATCTATAAACCCCCATGCTAGATCAACACTCCACCATATGAAGGACACATTGTACTCTATCTTGTAACACTATGTCCATGGGGTACCAATAGGCCACACTATCCTAATGTGCTTATAGGCCCAACACCGTAAAGCAAATATAACATCCAAATCATACTACTTTTGGGTCCTCTAACCCCAAATCTCCCTATAAATCTATCCCAATAATGTGGATACCCATGCAAACATGGTACAATGCTCTAACCTGTATATAATAATACCAGTCAAGATCTATGGAGATATCCCTCCCCTAAGTTTGGGAGTGCATAGCATGATATCAATAATATCATCATGGTCATCATGCCTCTCCCCACTATGTCAACTCTATAGAGAAGCTCAAAAGTAAATACCCTAATAATACAACTGATCTCCTCTACATCATCATCAATAGGAATGTCAAAATTGCTCCTCAACCTTGGTCATCCATTGGTACTATTAGTTCTCCCAGTACCAAAAGTCATAATATTTGGTAGATGTCCTCCTTAGTGATGGTCATCTCACTGGTTAGCATCCAAAAGGTCTCGATCGTGACATCCCACCACTCCACTAAATCCACCAACAATCTCATATCTTGATACATGTATCGGTAATGATGCACCCCTCCCAAGCCTAAAAAATCTAGATGGGCCCAATCATCATTGCTTAGCTACACTCTTAATCACTCTAGTAGGGGTGATAGTCGGTCTCACAATGGTACTAGCCCCTGTGCCTATCATTAATATCTCCTATAAGCCTAAAAATATCCTAAGAAATCTAACTTATCTTAAACCCTAGCTATATTCTAATCCCTTCCCATTTTATTTAAATCTATGTCGATCCTTTATGGATTGATGTCATTCTACATCGATCAATGTCATTTCATTGAAATGATGTTGATTCCATATGAATCATTACTGATTCACTAGGGAATCGGCACTAATTTTAAAATATCATCTCCTCATAGACTAGCCTATCCCTAGCCCCTAAAAATCCTAAAAATCTCAAAAAATTAAAAAAAATCAAAAAATTATTAGAATAATTAACCTACCTCATCTTATGAGCATCATTGATGTCATAATCCATTGTCACTAGCCTCCATCTCATTTCATTGCACTTGCATCGTTTGATCTCTCAAACGTCATTTGGGTTTCACAAATATAAAATGAGACCTTTTATACATCAAACTTGCTTATATACCTAACTTTAGATTAATGATGATCCATTTTGGATCCGTGTCATTCATATATATCATAGTTGATTAATTTTAGATCAAAGATGATTGAACCCTTTTTGCACTACTTGTACTCTCATGTACATCTAGCCCTACTTAACTTTATCCTAGTTATTTGACATATCTACCGTATTATTCAACCTATACCATTTTAGGTTCATGGATTTGAACCCCCTGATAGTCCCACATCATGTGTAAGACATGTACTCTTTTGGGTATCTCCCCTCAGTGGGTCTTAAGAGTACATTCTTCCTTGAGAACAACTATCTATAGGTAGTACACACACTGCTATAGCACATCAAGTACTTTGGTCAACTAAACCTGTCACTTATTCTCCTATTTAACCTTTTTTAAGCCCACCCATTCATAGGTATGGCATCTAATTATCGAATTTGCCTTGGGGCATCTCTATTTATATTATCTTCAATCTTGCTAGTACAAAACATATGCTTCATGTTATAAATCCACATTTATTAGAACCTATCTATTACTTATCCATCCCATCCATTATACCATTTTAAAAATCTATTACCCACTCTTATCCTCCACTAACTCCTATTTTGAGGCGGAATACCTCCTCACATAAACATGGGGTAGTGGACTTTTCATAGTTTTTATCTCATGACATGTATGCCATACCACTCTACAAAAATGGGAAAATGTAGACACTATAATTTTATACCCTTAGGGATGATTGATTAGGTGTCATAAGTCCTATTTATCTAAATCCCCTAAATAAACCATAGCCTAAGGTTTAGATTATTTACTATTTATGAACTCAATAAATAGCCTTTTGCTTTCACCTTTTTACCCCTCCCAACCTCTTAATCCATTATAACCTAAGAATCTACCAACAACTCCACCCATTTATGAGATATTCTTACCCATAGTTGAAACAAAGGCCCTATTTTGGGTAAATTAGCAAAAATTTTCCCATGATTGGCACTAATTCTTTGGATTGGCATCGATCCATAAATATATAGACCGCCTTTGTATTTTGAATGAGAAAACTTAAATACTCAAATTTCTATTATAATTCCTTAATATTTCATGACATTATTAATGACACTCTATTGGATTTTCATTATGTTTAATGACATTATTTGTGTAACCCAAGCTACTGCTTATCCCTATGAAAGAATTTCATTCTGCTCATAGGCTGATCAAAGGTAAGTATCATATTCTATTTTATTATTATCTTTCAATTAGTATTCATTTATACAATTATTAGTCATTAAAATATTATTAGCATATATTTTTATCCATTTATCTACTATTAGAAAATATACCTCATTTTAGTCTTTGTTATATTAAACTCAACCATAAAGAGAATCGACACTGATTTATTTTAAATCAACACCAATTTTGTCGATTGACACTGACCCTATCAGGATGGACATCAATCTAATGTGTATAATTCATAGATTCTGAGACATTAATCCTTAGCCTCTATTTACAATCCTTTTACTGATTACTATTGTTTGAACATGACCTTTTGCTTGTAGCTGACTCTACCTAGTTTAGTTCATGATGTAATCAATATCATTGATCTCCCCATAGTTTTCCAGCCTTTATTTGTGGATCAGAGTGACATAGCCTTTTAAATATCACTCTATGCAATCATTTATTTACCCTCTCATGAAGCCATTGAAGAATAATTAGCTATTATCTAGGATGATGTATATTTTACTTCTACTTATTGGGAGGAATATTGCATTTACATTGATAGATTATTTGAAAACTAAATATTAATCAACATTGTAATCATATCATTTATCTATTTGTAAATTTACATGTTTTTATTCACCTAATTACATAAACAGTGGACTGACATCATTCTAAGGAAGTGTACCACTTCTTGGAAATGATCTTTGATTAGGCACTCCACCCATCTCTTTTATTAATCCATTTTTGTAAAGTATTCACATGTGCGTAGGTTAGCCTTCCTAGTCAAAAAGGAGCTCTCACTATCACTGGAGTCAAATTCTACACAATGTCTTTTGATCCACAAGTATTCCCCATAAACCCTATTTTATTTTGAGTTTTTAGTAACATTTAATTTAAAAGAAAATGAAAAACTAATTAAATAGGTTCATTAGGATCCTTACAGGATATAAAAATTTGACTGTATAAGGAATTAGGGGCAATGGGCACATTAAATTGGACAGTAAAAATATTTTCAAAGGAAACCCATGAGGTGATATATCCATTTGACAAGTCAAGGTAACAACTATATGCAACCTCATCCAAATAATAAGGAAATAGATGACATGTGACATCTTCATGTTGGATTTGAGTCTTAGTAATAACATGTTGAATGCTTAAATATGATTTTCGATAGTACAACTTCCACAATGCATATACTTTAGGTAAAAATTTATAAGGTTCTTAGCTAAGGCATGAGCTGAAACTAAAATGTTCATAGAGTAACCACTTCCACCAAACTAATAAAAAAGCCATTAGTGAGTGTAATATTTTAATTTTCCAGTCTTAGACCTTGGAATGTGTCATTTTGGGAGATGCTTATAAAAGTTGAAGATTTTCAGGCCATCCTCCTAGCACTAATTATTTCATGGGTCCTTTGGTAGACAAACTTAGGTGGGATGATTATGCATCTAGCCTCTACTAAAAGGAGGCTCGTATGGTCTCCTCAACATCTTTTATTTTGAGGTCATGGCATACTAAGTGACCTAGTTGGTCTATGTGAAACTATTCCAATATAAGGGGCATGTGCCAATTTTTAAATTATTAAATGTCATTATTTTGGTATTAACAAAATTAAGGGAAACAATAGTTCTGGTTGTCTCATTCATGTGGGTTTTAAAAGAATTTTGGAGAGAAACAATAACAATGCATTCTAGGTTTTGCCTAAATGATAAAATCAATGTTTTTAGGTTTTGTTTAAAGGAACTATGGCTGATTTTTAAATTTTTATTACATTCATTCAATGATGTGAAAATAATAATAAACAACCTTTGAAATCAATATCACATATAAAAATGGATTGCAGCTAGATCCTACACAAAAATTAGGTAATCAATTTAATATAAAAGAGGAAAAGAAAAGGGGAAAAGAAAGAAAAAGCCTATTACAATGAAGCCATAATCAATTCATTTCATGAAATGTACCCATAAACTAATCTCAATTTTGGCCAGTATTCACACCACCATAAATGGATATCAATGATAGAGTTTGGGAATACAAATCTAGGGAGAAAAACAACACTACCACCATATGCATGCGTAAGCAATGAGAATAAATCTTCACATTTTATATTAATAAATATTCACTTGAATAATACAAGTTTGGGTTTAAATTTACCTACCATTTATAAATCCGTTAGCATACCATTGGTTCCAAGAGAAACAGGGGAGAAATCACACTAAAAGGTAAAAACAATGTCTAGTTTCAATGTCTACCTTGTAATCAATAAATAGCCAAACCTTTGAAATGGTCATGCGATGACTATTTATAAAGAATTTGGTCAATGGAGGGAAATAATTGCCCCTCCTCCCCCCCCCCCAACACACAAACTAAAAAACACTTCAATTTGAACTTCACTTGCACTTTTCCTCCCAAATCCAAGATCCTTTGATTTAGCTCACTTCACTCCTGCACAATAGATAAAACAAATTATTTTTTGGCATATGTGAGTAAAAATAACTTTTAAACTATTTAAAATACACTTTATATTCAATGAGGAACTTAATTATGAAATCACCAACAACTTTTGATTGAAAACATTTATCCTAAAATTGAATATGCCATACAAACTATACTAGAATAAACTTTTTGGTACCATAGACAATTCAAAAAATGGAGTCTTGGTTCATAAAATATTACCAAAAATGCTTCCTTAAACTCTTTTACTTTAAAATGAGGATTTTTTTTCCAAAGTCGACAAAAATATTAATTTTATCCAAAACTCAATAAAAAATGATTAGTTAATAAAATTAATTTAATTTATTAATATTAATTTTTTTGAGATAATTTAACTTTTTAAAATTAAAATAATTAAAAAGAGTAAAAGTTAAAAAAAAAAATTTGGGGGGGGGGGGGGGGGGGCGCAATGTATCCCCAAATAATAATTTAATTTTAATATAAAATATTGTGCAAGCCATTACCCATGCACTTTGTGTTACATGTGGACTATGGGACTGCCATCCCACAAGTCATTGCCTCACGGCCTCAAGGGATGCAAGCCCACAACCTATGGGATGACCTTCCATGATCCATGTAGAATGTAGATCTCCATGGGGCTGCCCTCCCAAGGCAAAAAATACTTAATATTTTTCCAATAAAAAACATTCGCTTCTCTCTTAAAATATGCCCCCCACCCTCCTCTTTCCATGTGGGGGGATGAATTTATTAAAATTTTATTTTGACTTTTATAATTTTTAAATAAATTAATTAAAATGTAATTAATTTAATTTTAAATAAATTTAAAGTTAAAACTTGATCAAAGTTAATTTAATTTAAATTTGAAATAATCTACTTAATTTTAATCTTTCAATTTGAGCCAAACTAGATTTGAAGGCAACTAGATTTCTTCAATCTCAGATATTTTTTGCTTATGCTAATAACTTGGTGGTGAACTCATTATTCACATGACAAGTAAATCACATACCTTGAGACCTCATAGACATGAGATAAGGCTAATAAGTGCTTTGTATAGGCTCTTATCGATTGGATAAATGGAGGTCAAAAAGGTATTTTTGAACATAGTGCCAAACATGAAAAAATTTCACATGGACTGGTCTACACAACAGAGGCACTTTCAGGGCCCAACTACATACACAATTTGAGATATACTCAAAATAGTGTAGGCACATGCAAACAAGTAACTAAGCAGCAAAGGCTTTCAAAGAATTTATTTTCATGCTAGTTAGGGGGTTAAGACTCTATTTTCATGATAGGTGTAAAATATGAAGTTTTATTGCACGAGATTGATCTTTCTAATGGAGGAGGTTTGAGGGCCTGATTTGACATGTAAAACGAGATGGCCCAATAAATAAATTTAAGAGTGTTAAGACCAATCAGCCCACGAGTACAAACGAGAAAAGTAAAAAAAAGGGAGGTTCCATGATTTTGATGGAATTAAGGTGTGTTGTGCCAAAAACAACACTTTTCATTTCAAATATTCAAAAAATATTAAAAAAAAACTAATAATCAAGAAAATACAAAACATTTACTTTTTTTTAAAAAAATACAAAAATATTCAACATTACCATGTTTATTATCTCCATGGCATATATGTTGTTTTCTTTATATTAGTAGATAACATATCAATTCATTTCTAGATACACATGTTTCACGCATTTGTGATTGTGATGCATGATTTCCAAAGACATGATATATGCACTCACTGATGTTGGACCTCTCCTCTACTCACATCATATAGTATATTGGAAGAAAATTCTTCTTTGATCATGATTGATATAGGTCACATATATTTTATGGTTAATTTACATTATCATGTTTGAGCTTGCACACTAATGCTTGTAACATATGTCTATATCCATGCTCATAACTTACACAGTGTACCTTATCCTATGTTACATAATGTTTTTTGCTAACACATATATCCAAGGATTATTATATATGATTATGTTGGTTGTGTATACTTTATTTATTTATTCATATCTGCACTTCCTTGATTGTACTTCATTGCTTTTTATTGTCTTGATTGTGGAACATTTAAATATGTTCCTTGCTTGCTGCCCCCTATGCCATTGTATGTTATGTGAACATTTTCATAGGTCATTCTATGTTGGTTGGAAAGTTGAATATGTCACTCCCTTTTGATTGTGTATAATTTAAATATTTCCATTGTGTGAGGTCTCCTTGGACCATTCTTTTGCATTACATTGAGTGTTTTTGTGTGCATACTTGATTATTTGATAAGCTTGTACTAGATTTAATATTTAGACATTGCCACTATATATATCATGTATCTTAGGATTTTATGTGATTACATACTATAATTTTCATTGATATATCTACTTCAACGTGTTATCCATATATGTTTCATGATTCATACATAAATTATACAATTACCTTATCCATTTAAGGTAAGGTACCTACCAGTTTCTATCTCCCTCACCTCAAAAGTGAGGGTATATAAGTGGGGGCATGTCATAGAATCAAAACCTCCACATTTTTTATATTTTATAGATTTTAGTGAGGGCATGTCATTGTAGACACTAAATTTGAACTATATATCACCTTAGTCTTGTAGATTTGGCAAATACATATCATGGTTGTACCCTTTAGTTAGAGGACCATCCCACTATTGAAAGGCTCATGTTCACTATCTCTTTGTGCCAAATTGCTTATTTATTAGTCAAAACACTATTATTTTGATGAATAGGGTTTTATACTATGCAAAATGATCTAAAATTGATCATTATCATTTTATTCCATTTTTGAACCTATACTTGTTTGTTAGCTTTCCAAACACTTGCATCCTAATCAGATGCCTATGTTGATGTAGTTATCCCTTTTCTAATGAAATTTCTAATGCCAAAAATTCATCACATTTGAAAATGAAATTTATCCTAATGGTCAACCTAAGTGCTTTAGTAAATGATATCTTCAAAATGGATTTGTATACAAATAAGATCAACCCTCATTCATTCTTCACCTAGTAAATTCACACATCTCACACACAGAACAACAAAATAACTATCAATTGAGAATTAACATGAGTAAAGATACCATATTCATTCCTATTTCCAGACCAGTCATAATTAGTCTATTTATAAGTCTAAATTATTTAAGGAACAACCCATGAGCCATATTTGAAAAGTTACAAGCTAGGTAATTATATGTACTTATTTATCACATATTACACTGTTGCAAACACATAAGCCAAAATGTAAGGGAGAAATACATAAGTATAAGGCCCTCTTCAGAGTATTGTCTATTTATGCAGTGCCCATTGACATAGGGGTCCTTGGGGTAGCTCAACATGATGAGCCCACTAACCTATTTTTCCTATAGTCACTCCAAGGGTGAAGAAGATAGGGTTTGATAATTTGACAAATATTGATAGCCTATGTGTATAATTTGTAAACATCAGAAGAAATGCAATAAAAAAACAAAAAAGGTCTATTTTGTTGTATCCAAATCCAATTATTATTTTCTATAGGACACCTATATCTAATTTATATATTTGTGTTGACACAACTGTCCAGATATGATGTAAGTATTTGAAGCTATAAAATATAAAAATTTAGGATCTGATGACTATTACAAGATCTTGATCCAATCCACTTTTAGCCTATTGCAACCCAAATATACCTATGAATAATAAACCAAGTACTATTATTTCTAATTTATTACAATATCAATCAATAGTTTTACTTTCTATTTTTTTCATATATCAATACTTAAATTCAAAATATTATTTATCTAAGTTTAAAAATTATTCAGCCTATTATAGATCTATTTATCACCATTAAAATTATTTATTTTTATATTCTAAAGCCTAGATAACTCCATATATAAATTTAATGTTAAAGAGTATTAAAGGCTTAATCTCCACACTTATACACTTACTCAATATCTTTAGATTTTAGCTGGGGTATGCCATAAAGACAAGACCTCCACACTTACATAATCTCCACTTTAGTTTCATGATTTAGATATATACTTGGGTTAGAATCTTATACATTGCACTAATTTTGCATAGGTTTGAAATACATTTTTTTATATTTATGACATATATAGTCCAATTGATACATATTAGATTGCATATTCCATGTTGTTGCACCAAAAATTTCAAAATTTACCAAATATACTATTCGCCCAGACACACCAATTACACTATAATATACTATTATAGAGTCTTTTCTATAATAACAGTTGGTTCATTTTATAGGTTTAAGTGATTAAATAATTCAACCTCACTAGGTTTATAGGTTTGAGTGATTAAATAATATAATATCACTAGATTTATAGGATGAGTTGATTAAATCACTCACCCTCACCAGATTACATATTCATGCTTGAGTTGCATGATTGAGATATAATGATCTCAATGGTCGTGTCATAACTCATCTCTTGCATCAGATTGGGGGAATAATACTATCTAATCTCCCTCTTCAATTCTATAAGGTTTAGGTTTGAACCTATTATATCTCCAATGTTTCATAAGGAAGCATATTTACCATGTCAAAGCATCAAGAAGCAACATGGTTGCATTGACACACGTGTACTCTTATCCTGTACTTTTTTTTCAAGCATTTGAATTATTTAAAATTTAAGATTTTATAAACTAATCTATATTACAACATACTCTTGGTTATAGGTCATATACCAAAAAATAAATCAAATTAGGCTCAATTAAAGGAAATGTGTGTCATACACACTCAGGTACACATTTATTTTATTTAAACTAGTAATTTCATCCTTATGCATTACTAGATTAAATAGGTGGTAAATATGTCATAACCCCAATTTGTGATAAAATTTTAAAATTAGAAAAATAAAAATTATACTCCAACTAACAATTCATTGGCCAATAGAAATGATTCCACAATAAAACATGTTTGTTTTATTAATCAGAATAAGACAAGATGAAAAAAATAAGTATGCACAACATCATTTAAAATGTGAGTTACTTCACAAGGATTAGTTCCGACCCAAATTTGAATTCCATGTTAGTGACATTATCTGAATACTCACAAATTCTCTTGCATTATTAGTTTTGAATCCATACTAGTAAATCCAGACATATAACACCAAATAACAACCATATTTTTGCATTGATCCATGTGTTTAATTAGATATCTATAGGGAAATACTAATTTATTTAACCACCCCTAATAACCATCAATAATTGAGGCACCAGTCTCATACCAAAAGGTTCCTCAAGACTTAAATACTTTGATGATTATACACCCCCATGTTAAGGTTGAAAGTCCATTATAAAATAAATATGTGTGGAACCCATTGATATCCATGACTAACATAACATGATGGTTTCCATTGATATCTCTCATTTAATATTCCCTTACTAGATAATAACTTAAACATTCTCATTTACACAACCCACAGCAGCTTTTTGTAAGGCAACAAATAGATTCAATGAATCTTAAAATAATGTCAAGCATAACCATAGCTATAGCCTTGCCTCATGATTAATTTCACCCCAAATATTAACATGTAGAGATCAATTCATGATTATCATGTTAGTATGGAATCCTTATTTTCTTTATTATCTATCTCTATATTTACGTGCAAAAGATAAGAATCATAAACATCAAAATCTCTTAATAAATTTACACCACATTCCATTTTGTAAGACATAACTCATTTACACCATGTTTACACCAACGTATTTAACTATACAAGTATCTCTATAATTTAATCATGCACACATACATATATATGTATGTATGTATGTATTTACATCTAACCTCAATAGCTCTAGTTGAAATCATGTTATGTCTTCTATAAAAATATACTTAATATATTGTTATGCAACTCCACTTTCAGATTATGGTTATAATATTTAATTACAATGAAACATATTTTAAATCTCTTTCATTTTTAATGCACCACATTATAAAATTGTAGTTACTAACAAAAATGAAAATCACTTTATTTCACAATTCCCAGATGAATTTATGTCATGCATTTCAACTATCCACAAGTATTTATTACATTTAACATTCATAGTGATGTATACATTTATATCCATTAAATTATAATTATATATATCAATTTACACATTCATGTTTATGTTTGTGTGTGTGTGTAGAGTATGTGTTTATATATAGGTATCTACACACACACACACACACACACACACACACAAACACAGATATATATATATATATATATATATATATATATATATATATATATATATATATATATATATATATATATATATATTCCTGAATAACCATGGGCATACAAAATTATTTCCCTTTTTCCATTATCCCATATTGGTTTTATAATCTAACATATCAAGAATTTTGCCTCACAATGAATCCGCATGAACAATCATTAACACATCATTATATATTAAAATTGGAAACCATCGATTCCTTCTAAATACACCACAGAATTCCAAAATAAAAGGAGAGTTCAAACACAACCAACAAAATTTATATAAAATATTATGGTGTACCCTATTCATGACCTTCATAATGAGATTGAATCTTGTAATGAATCATTACTGGTCAATAAATTAGAGTTATCAATTCAAGCTCATGACAAATACATTAATTCAACTAATTCCTAATAATATAAATGAAACTAATGGCTATTTGGTGAAAATAATTCCTATTTGAAATTATAGTTTTTCTTCCTTAAAAACCATGATATAATTGCAACATATTCTATAGAATACCATGAATATGAATAACTATATCAACTAATAACAAGTCATAAAATAGTTCAAGTTCATTTCCACATTCACATACTTGTAATATCAAATACCTAGATGTATTTGTTATAATACTACATCAATTTACTCCATATAGATATTCTATATGATTATGACCAAAATTTAATGCACAAACAAAACAAAGTCATTCTATCAAAATGAAATATATAGGCTTATACATGACTCAGCTGTATAAGTTGATCCAATTTCCAAGTCATAACTTTCATCAACAAACACCCTACTTATTCACAAATTCACCATCGATACAAATAAAATTTGCATGCACTAAATATTTGCATATCAATAATCCTCTACTATATTCATACTAAAATAAAATTTATACAACTTGAGCATGGCTTGTGACACCCAAACCATATGTCTCTCCTACTCACTTACACAACCCACTTAGGCATGTTTACACTGTTTCCCATTCATCCAAAGCCTTCTAGATTCACCCCAACTATTTTGGACTCCTCTCTTAGAGACAAATCTATCCCCCTGGGTCCCTTTCCCCTTAGATAATAGTGCCATAGGTTGGACTATAGTGCTAGGACCCAGGGTGTCTACTTTCTAGTGTTGTTGTCCAAGTCCACAATAGCCTCAAACGGTTAGATTTTCTCGAGTCCTTATCTTTTCCCTTTTCAACCTAATGCGAGTTCATCTAACCTAAGATCACTATTTTCCCTATAAATCCCATTAAAAGGTCATTTAGAAGGGTTGATAATCATTCAAAAGGCACAAGTTTGAAATATACTAAAGCACACTTAAGCAAATCTTCCTATTCTCTACATACAACTAACCACTATTATTTCCAACCTATCTAAGCTCCTGCATCAGTCACGAGTCATCTCAAGCTTGCCTAAATTCACATAAACTTGCATTGCATACACAAGATTGCACAATACACATTTAAATTGGGATAGCTAAATTAGCTATAATCCCTCTTCGGAGTATTGGTATGTAGGCAACATGCTGACACATGGGGTGTGATCACACGTTTAGTGCATATTACATACTAACCCATTTTCCAATTGGATTCGAGATCACATATCAAGCATGAAGAGGAAATAAGATCCTTGAATACAAAATCAATTTTACATAGAGCTTCATGAACAACTAGGACTCAATATTTCAGGCATAAGGTCTCTCAGAGTAGATGAATAAAACCCAAAAAGCTTAGAAAGCTCAGACACTAAGGACTAAATAACCAAAAATTGGACTACAACATTGGACCTCTAGGTGTCCCATTTTTGGCACTCTTGTCTAGGTAGAGAATATAATTTTGGATTCTATTTTTGATAGTCTACCCAGCTAGATCAGTAATTTACAGCCTCTATCTCCTCCATCTTAGCCCAGAATCAGCTAAGTTTTACTCTCTATACCCTTGTTTGCTATTTTTAGAAATAAATTAAGAACTTAAAAATTCAATAAATCAATAGGTTAATTAAGCCACATTTATTTACTAAGTTTCCCCTTAATCTAGACCACTTTATCATTTATGAAATTAAACCTATAGTTTCCCAAATTTAGTAAAACATTTGGTGAACCTGACTTACTTCAAATTTTTGCACAAAAAACCTAGAAACCCTAGAGCTAATTACCTCTAATTTTTTAAAATATTTTCCTAATTTTTCTTGAATTTAAAAATATAAAAATTATAAATTAATTAAAACATTTTTAATCATTAACTTAAATCGTAGTTTACACATACTAGGTCCTATTTGCATACAAACACTTTCAAACCACTAGGAAAAAGATATTGCTAATTTTATAAATATTTTTAGATTTTTCCTAAATTTTTCAAGCTTAATTCTACAAATTTATAAAAAAAAAATCAAATTATTACATTAATTTTGAATAAAATCATTTCAAAGCCCTAGTTGCATCAACTAAATCCCAGTAATTTTCAAGTAATATTCCACTTAATTTTTGCAAATTTTGATTGAATATTAAAATCAAAAATCACTTCAAATTTCAAAACTTCATAGTAAATTCCAAAAAAATTATTTGTCTCAAAACCCTAGTTGCATCTAATAGGTCCTATTCAAGCAAGTAATTTCTCAAATTTTCTAAATTTTATCTTGCATACTCAGCTAAAAAAATCAACTTCAACTTCAAAAGTTCATAGTATTTTGCAAATAATATTTCTGAAAAATCCCTAGTTGCATACACTAGGTCTTATTGCTTCTTGAGGTATCACCTTACACCCATAGCTAAGTTTAAAAAATGATGCTCACTTATTTACACAGGGTTATTACATTTCTTACAAATAATAAATAAACCATAATGGGCCCTATCATGTACATAAATGATGAAGTCTATCATATGTTAGTACAAAATTTCATTCTTTGCTTTACATGTTAACTTTTTATAGTATGGAATGATATCCAACAAACTATCTTTGCATATATTAAGACACCTCTTGGCCCACCTCCCTTGGAACTCATCTTCCATGCTGACTACTATTGCATGGTTGATTTCACCATTCCACAAGTCACTACCCATCGCCAGAGATCCTAACTAGCACCTTTCATCCCTCCACCTCATTGCCCTATCGATTATTTACACTCTACTCCTACACACACTACTAATCCTATACAAATAGTGGTTAATATGATTAGAGTTGTTAATCGATGTGTTGTTATCCCACCTCCTCACCCTATCGATTATCTACGTTCTCCTCCTACACACACTACTAATCATATACAGATTGTGGATAGTGTGGTTAGAGCTGTTACTTGATGTGCCATTATCCCACCTCATTGCCTTATGAACTATTTATGCTCTCTTCTTGCACACACTACTAATCCTAAACAGATAATGGATAATGTGGTTAGAGTTGTTACTCAATATGTCGTTATCCCTCCTCTACCTACCAAAGAACCTCACAACCCACTTATTCTATCCCATCCTCGACCCAGGCCCATTACACAAATAGATTTAAATAAGGCATATGATATTGTGGATTAGTTGCATAATAATCCAACAAAAATTTTAATGTTAGAATTACTCCAAAAAGCTAATGTGTTTAAGGACATTCTCTATTAGGTACTCACTCAAAATTCTATGCCAACTAACTTTGAGCCTTCTTATTTTGCATCAGTGGTCAACACACTAAAAAATATCAAAGATGTCATTTCTTTTAATAAAGAGGACACATAATCTTAGGCAATTATTCATCAAAATTTACCACTATTCATACAAATTCAAATCAAAACTAGTGCAGTAAAGAGAGTTCTAGTTGATAGTGGTACTGAGATAAATATATGCAATATCACATTTTTATAGGCTATGGGTGTAGATATGACATCTATGGAGAAGTCATATAAGAATATTAAAGGATCTGATGACATACCACAACAAACATTGGGCACCATTACTTTAGATATAATGGTAGGGCCAAAAACCCTTACTACCTAGTTTCAGGTTATGCTTGGTCCTCTCCATTATAATATTTTACTTGTATGACCATGGATACATGCAATGCAAGTCATTCCTTCACTCTACACCAATTTGTTAATTTCATTCATGACGGATATCTCTACACATGTCCAATAGATAATCAACCATTCAGATATTGCTAAGTTACAAAGTCATCTTTGACTATTTTGCCAGATGGGACACCTTATCTTATCATGAAATCATCACTTCACCATATTCCTCTTGATAAAATACATACATATGAGGTGGGAGAGACTAACACCTCTCAAATTCATCCAATTCCAGATATATCTCCAACTCCCGATGCTCAACTAGTTATAACAGCTCCAGTCACTCCAATAGTCATAATAACTACACCTGCTACACTTATGCCATCACCAACAATAGTTCCAGTAGTTCCAATTACTCCCACATATATAGCCCCTCAAGATGATACAAATACTCTCATAACATCATCATCTTCTCCTACTATAGTTACCTAGACTCTTATTTCATAGTTACCCCTTGTGGTAAATTTAGAGCTATCTTACATACAAGATGTTGATACAGATTGCTAGGCTACTTCAAAAAATGATGATACAACACCCACACTCTTTACACTAGTTGGCTTAAGAGAATACTGAGATGATTCTAGAGCACTTATTAAGCATCCCACATCACTCTTAGCATCTCATGACACATTCTCGAGATATACTCCATATTTATGACCATAGACAGATTGTTGGGAATAATAGTTAACATGGTTACTTCTACAAATAAAAAGACAATCATTCAGATTCAGGTAGGTAGTACACAACATTGACCACAAATTTTACTACAAATGTTACTTGATTCAAGCTTCCTATAATATGACATCGATCTATCAATAGATTATCACAAAAGAAAGGTAAACCATTTTGCCTTTTTGACATGATCACCAGTCATGATACTGACTCATGTACATATTTACAACAATGATTTGATAAACTACAACATTGAGGCATTATTTAGATCATAGCACCAGCAGTAGCACTAGCACCATTGCCAAAGAAATCACTTACCAAAAGGATTAAATGACCAAGAGTAGAAGCAACATCTCCACAACTAGAGCAACCCTCAATTCATCTTTGATTTGATGATAACATGAACACAATGCTTACAACACATGATGATACTTATGATGATGATTTCGATGCATTCAATGATGACTGAAATCCTTTCCTTCATTTTTATCCCCAATAGCCTCCATCTCGGGATCCCTTCCCACCCCCATCATAGTCTCTTATATTATGATGTGATGTTTGTATATAATTTTCTTTCTAGCATTGATTTTACATAGTTTCCTCTGCTTGATTGTACATAGCTCAAATATTTCAAAATACATAAATAATATAATATTTCAAAAATACAAAAACATGTCAATTGTATGCATCATCTATGTTTTACATTGCTAACCATTATTCTAGACTTACATTACATTGTTTTATGATATTGTTTATCACTTTATCTATATTACCAATATTCACTTGATCTTATTTGATTGTGTGCAATACATCCAGATACTTGATTGCTTCAATCTACCCATGGAGGGGGCATCCTACTTCTACATTTCAGCTACATATCGATACATCTACCCATTGGGGGCATACTCTACATGACTACATCATATAGGTTATGTCATTCTTACACTATACACTCTAGACATGTTATTATAGTACATTCCTTACTTGCTTACATAGATATCACATCGACATCCATTAGCATATATCACACTTTTGTATTTCACAGATTATACATTAGTCTTGTATTACATATTTTATATACTCTTGCTTCTTGCTTTCCATAGTTAGATGCATGTTTGTATTTTCATTACATTACATGTTTCCACTTTTCACTTTGATTAGCTAGATGTGTTTGCATTTTCTAGTTCCTGTTTGCTTCTTGCTTGTGTTCTAGGACATTTGCCAATGTCCTTTGTTCTTATCTATATGTGTGTGCCTTTGGACACTTGTCAATGTCCTTTGCGTGTGCCTTTCATGTGCTTGTGGCCCTTGTGACAATATTTGCTTGTTCCTATTGTGTGTGTATATGGTATTTGAACATGCCTTGTATGCCCTATGTGCTTATTTGGCCCCTTGGCCACCCTTGCATGTTTCTTACTTCTTGCTTTGTATGCTTATTACTTGATTTCTTATCTTTGTGTGTAATGCCATGATTCCAATCATGCATTTACCTTACTTCTTGGATGACATGATGAATATCATGTTCCATCCCTCTAAGTCACTAACAACTAATATTTAGAATTTTAGTTTAATCTTATGCATGTGCTATTACATTGTTATATCTCTCTAGGCATACACATATTGATCCAACAATCTCTCTCTATAACTTTTGATATATCTTGACAAAATGTATATCAATGCTATATCAAATGTTTTCACAGCTTAACACACTTGCAGGGCTTCTTCTTTTGAGGGAAGTCATTTTAGGGTCTTCATTCCTACTCTCAGAAGAGGGGGCAAAAAATATGGGTTTTGTCATAGAGATCAGATCTCCTAATGGTCAAAAAAGTAGTTTTAGAACATTATAATCCATAATCTAAAACTCAACACAGGCTAACCAAACTAAGCAGACAATAGAGAATCTAGATCAGTCATCAGTTTTGGCTCTAGACAACATCACCAAAAATGGGACTACAATGTTGGACCCCAAAGTGTCCAATTTTTGGCACTGTTGTCTAAACAAAATAACATTTAGTTTTTTTAGAATTAGGTAGATAGGTGAGTTCAGTCATAGTTTTGCTAGTATAGTTTTGTCCATAAATAAGTAGTTTTTAGCACTTAATTCAATCAAAGAATCTAGATATAGGGGGCATCATGTGCAACACGAGGGTTTCCATTTTTAGTTCAAATATGGTAGTTGATATAAATTTTAGTTCAAAATCAATGTTCCAAACACCAGTTATTGGGGGTAATGTACATAGCACATGGGCATTCTCTATTTCTAAATTTATTGCATTTTATTACACATTCCTAGTAGTTGTGTGCCTTACTCCATCTACAGGTGGTTGGCATCACTTTTAAGTAAAATTTCATACAAGTTTGCTTCCTATGTACCTGAGTTCCTAAGTGGCTTCTTAAGCCTTGATTCCAATTTTAGGAGGGGATTATATATAAGTCCAATCTCCATCTTTCAAAGTAGCCAACAGTGGCCTAGTTTCCAGTTTACATTTAGATATCCATGCCAATAGTGTCAGATCACAACACATTTAGGGGATCCATGAGCCATCTCATATGACATTCATCTATACCAATATTTTCTCATTTAGATTCACATCACAGGGAAATGATGGATCCAAAAGTCTAGCTAACCTTTGTATTCTTGAGCCACCTATTCAGATGGATTAGACACATGGTCTAGACATTGATTAACACATGCATGATTCATTAACTTTACATAGTTGGTGATGATGGAGCCAAAGGGCCTACATTTACATTCTTGAGCCAACTTCTAAAGGTTTGAGTACTCATATCATTCATTGATATAACTCCTAGTTCAACATACTTCTAGCATTATCTAACACAACCCAGTAGCATAACATGTTTTGTATTGGTTTGCGTACTCGCTAAGGTGTATTCATTCCTTTCTCTTCCTTCCTCTCTCTTTACCCATATTTTTACATTCTTATTTTAGATATAGCATATCTAGTAAAAAAAGATCTACTTTTGATTTGTTTTTTGTAAACTTACATAATACAACATGCTCTCCCTATGCACAATCTAGTATCACACAACTTCTTGGACTTAGCCTCACATGTAAGTTTAGGTACACTTCCCTTTTTTTCCTTTATCCTAGTATTTTTTTTTTCATACTTAAAATAAAGGTGGGGGGGAATATAGTCATATGTAAATGCAATGTGCACAACTTGAACATGACTTATGACACCCAAACCATAGGTCTCTCCTACTCACTTACATAGCCCATTTAGGCATGTTTTCACTATTTCCCAATCATTTGAAGCCTTCTAGATTTATTCCCTACATCTTGGACTCCTCTCCTAAGCATAGATCTATCCCCCGGGGTCCCTTTCTTCCTAGACAATAGTGTCATAGGTTGGACTACAACACTAGGACCTAGGGTGTCCACTTTTTAGCATTGTTATCCAAGTCCATAATATCCTCAAATGGTCATATTTTACTAAATCCCTATCTTTTCCCTTGTTGACCTAATATGAGTTCATCTAACCTATGATCAATAGTTTACCTATAAAATTCCATTCAAAGGTCATTTAGAAGGGTTGACAATCATTCAAAAGTCAAAATATACAAATATACTAAGGCATACTCAATAAAATCGTCTTATTCTCTGCATACAACCAACCACTATTATTTCCAACCTATCCAAGCTCCTGTACTATTCATGAGTCATCTCAAGCTTTCCCAAATTTGCATACACATGATTACATAATACACATTCAAATTGGGAGAGCTACATTGGCATTGATCCCTCTTCAAAGTATTGGTATGTAGGAAGCGTGCCCACACACGGAGTGTGATGACACATTCAATGCATATTACACACCAACCCCTTTTTATAGTTGGATTCAAGATCACCTATTAAGCATGAAGAGAAACTAGGATCCTTGAAGACAAAATCAATTGTACAAAGAGCTTCATGAACAACCAAGACTCCATATTTTGGGCACAGGATCTCCCAGAGTAGATGAACAGAACCCAAAAAGCTCAGACACTAAGGACTATAGTGCCAAAACTTGGACTACAATACTAGACCTCTAAGTGTCTCATTTTTAGTGCTCCTCTCTAGGTAGAGAACAAACTTTTGGATCCTATTTTTGATAGTCTACCCAGCCAGATCAATAATTTTTAGCATCTATCTCCTCCATCTCAACCCAGAATCAATGAAGTTTTACTTTCTATTCCCTTATTTTTTATTTTAAAAAATCAATTAAGCACTTCTAGATTCAATAAATTAGTAAGTTAATTAAGGCACATTTATTTATTGATTTTTCCCTTAATCTAGACCCCTTTACTATTTAGGAAATTAAAACTATAGTTTACCAAATTCAGTAAAACATCTCCAATGACTATAGGAGTGATCTAGATACTAATAGATCATCTCCATATCCCTATAGCTTTATGCATTTCAAAATTATCAAAATATTGACTTAATATTATAACAATTAGAATTGCATAACCTGTAATCTATTTATAGCCTAAAAATAAGGAATGTTAATCTTATACATTTTGACAACACATAAAAATATCTTACAGATATGTTGCTTACATGAATTACAAGAATGAAAACCTTATTGAAAAGTGTTACTAGTACAAAATGATGTGAAGCCACCTTTGCATATAATGAAACTATAATACATAAATGAATTCATCAATTACTTACCACCCCATTATATACAACAAAATCCAAGACATATTATAGTTTCACCTTTAGAATACATTGTAAATCCTATAACTTATTACAAGACAATAATGATATAATTTTAACACTATGATGTATACCTTTCAACCATCTCTAATGGAAAAAATCATAAATCAATATTTATACATGATACAAAGTAACTCACAACTCTATTAAATTATCAGAATATAAAGACATTAAAAAATATCTTAATATTATATACTCTGTAGTATTCCAAATATCCTTCTAATTATCACATTTGGTTATGAATGAATCAACCTAGATTTACAAGAATATCCATAAAAATAAAAAAATATAGACATCACTATGCAATTGATCCTAATCCATACTAGTTACACAAAAAGGTATTGTACATTTTTGCTAGCAAGCTTTCAAACATGAAAATTTACACAAAGAAGCTTTCCATAGAAATCCATCCACATGCTCAAGATAATCCCAACCATAGATAGGTTTCCCTATCCACCCTAACCATCAATTGGAGATGGAAGTATAAACCTAACCACAAACACATAGTACTCAACTGAGTTACGATGGTGATGTACTAATGACCAATAACCTAGGGTCTTAAGGTCCAACTAACATTACTTAAGATAAACCTTACTTAAGTGTTTTTTAAAAATAGAAAACACTTTAACACACTCAGAAACAAAATACCCGTAGCTAGGGTTTGTAATCAAAAACAAAAAAACTCATAAGACAATTACTTTAATCTTCTAAGCCAATCCAATAGAAACCATTGTACCTTTTTAGTTACTTATTATTGTCTATGGGTAAGTATTCTAAATTGTTTAACCCTACTAGGTAGCATCAACTAAGTGAACTTCATAAGAAATAACATGTATATTCATTAAAACAATTCTAATACTTATACATTGATTGTATCAGTGAATTCCCACACCATTTCAACATTACAATTAAAAACAAAAGCACCTACTTATTTTATCAATGCAATATGATACTAGGAAAGGTTCTTATCTTGCACTCATTTCTTCTCTTTTTTCCTTCACATTCTTTTTATTTCCTCCTTATTTCTTCCCCCACTATTTTATTCCTTCCAACTTCTTTATCCACCATTGGCAATGACTATTACATTCGATAAAACTATGAGTTCTACCGAGTGGAACTCCCACTCCTTTTTTCATTCAAAACCCACATGTATGATTTCCTCTATGTTCCATCAAGTGAAAACATATAGGTTTCCACCTCTTACATGTTTACTATTTCTCATGCAAATTTAGATACATTGCCATGGATAATTACATCGAGTAGCTTCCCCAAAAGATAAATGAAAACCTAGATCATCATTTTCCCCAAGTCAATGACAACATCATAACTATGGTTGCTTAGTCTAACCCAACATGATTACCTTACCCTCGACTTAAACCTTTGCCTTAAATTTCAAGTTACAAAAGAAAACCAAGCTTTAGGTCCATGTGATGCATAACTTAGGGTTTGATATACCTTTAAAACCTTTAATCATAATGTTCTAACCTAAGTCTTATTACTTATGGTGCAAGCTTAGACATGACCTTATCAAAAGTAAGTCCTAGTCCCTTTTATAGACTATAATAGAATCTACATCCTTCATTAGTTTAGATCAAAAACTAAATAAATGAAATTATTGCCTTTGTCCTATACCAAAATCTATAGCCATAATCTTAGTCATTCCCACTCTTGGTATCTATTATAGGTTATAGACACTACTACATCACCATGGTGGTTTAAATGCATATTATGTCTTTTTTAGTGAACACACATCTTCTACCTCTAACATACACTTATTTGTTACATACCTACAATCAATCCACATAGACATCAACAATATCTAATCATAGTCAATAGCAATAAGGAATATCATAAACTCATTAAATATTGCAAAAATGATTACAATATAATTCAAACCAACAAATAATATTCTAAACATCAAATAATATCTATAATAAATGTCCACATAATATAATAATACTCAAATAATAATGATAATTAGTCAAAGTCAATGCGATGGAAAGGTGCGATCATGTCAAAATATAGATACTAAAAATAAATATTTATAGCATCTCAGTCTTGTACATTTGAAAAATATCAAATAGTGATCTACCCTTTAGTTGTAGACCTCCATGCTACCAAAAGGATCGCATTCGCCATCTTAATGTGCTTAAATTCTTATCTCTTAGTATAATTAATATCATTTTAATGATCTAGGTTTTTTGCACTACACATAAATCTTAAATCCTGACAAACATCCTTCACTCTGAGTTTTAGATCGGTACCTATTTTATATCTTTCTAAACTCTTCCGATCATAGAGGGACAATACATTGATGATAGTGTCTAGATCCTTGACTAGTGTCAAGTTGCCAAAAGTCATCCAAATTTCAAATATTTCAAAACTTATGGGTCAGCCTATTTGTCTTATTGAAACCTACCATGAGATGCTTTGTAAAGGTGTAGTATAAATACAAACTGTATAACCCTTTGTTCTCCAATGCAAATGGAATCCTTGAACCCTAGGCTTAGTTTTCACTTCGAGTTTTGATAAGCCAGGGTTTTTTAAGACTGTATTTCATATTTATATGCATGAGAAAGGACTGCAATTGTAATAGTTTAAAAGGACAAGTGATAAGATTTGTAATTTGCTATTCAGAGACTATATTATTGTGATCATTCTGAATTTATTTAACAGAAGTTATATCTTGTTCAAAGTTTTTTGTGTTGCTATATTTCCTATTTTAGAGGGGATATTACAGTGGTATCAGAGCTAAATTCCTGCCATCCTGTTGGGCACATCAGAGCTGATGTCTTGCCATCCTGTTGGGTAGTTTGGGTAGATTGAATCAGCAAAGTATCATGATGCCTTCATATACTCAGAAACAGTGGGACAATGATATGAAGAAGCTGGAACACAGTTTGAAGCAGTTGGAAGCAACTCAGAGGAGGATGAATGAAATTCTTTCATATCCTACATCCAAAAACAAACCCGCACGGTATATGACAGCAAATGATGAGTGGGACTTATTACCTCCTCATGTTCAAGAGAGGATGACCTTTAATCATTTTGTCAAGCTGAGGAGAGAGCACTACAGATCACTTAGACGAGAGAGCAGCATGTCCCATAATTATTATGATTATGAGATAAGATATAGTGAAGATGAGGATGAGTTAGATGCTTGCACTCAGAGTGTACAGGTGGGCTCAGATGTTAGTGCACTGAGGGTTGATGATCTCTCAGTTATGACAGAGATTGTAGAAGAGTCCCAGGATCCTATTATTACAGATGACACTCAGGAGAATGCAGTGGACAGTTTTGAGGACTTAGTTTCACTGGTTGTTTCTCTCCGTATGGAAGAGTTAGACAGTGATGCTACAGTTGTTGATACTCTGTCTGTTGATATGAGCTTTGGCATTGATTTACAGAGTATGGATGATCATTTGTATATTGAGGTGGTTGGTGATGAGTACATTCCTATAGTTGTTGCTGAGGAGCATGTTACTGATGCGGATACACATGTTCAAAATTTGGGAGTACCTGATTCTGATGAGTTCGAGATATCAGTGGAGTTGAGTCTCCAGTTTGATTATTCTCACACGGATGACAGTGTGGTACAGTTGGTTGTGCCACCTTTACAGAGAGATCAGTTGGGGTGTTTGGGGGAGTATGTTGATGCTTCCACATATAATTTTTACTGCACTGAACCATTCATGGAGTATTTGCTGGATAGTGCAGGTGTTCGTCTGGACTCACATAAGATGACAGAAGGTGTTCTTGTCTGAGGTTCTAGTGCTATTAGCAGATTGGGTGAGGAGATTTTACGAACCCTTTCTACTATGTTACCTTACAGGGATGTTGAGGTGATGTTTGTTGAGCCGAGATTGGAGCCATCCATTGAGTCCCAGTTTGGCAATAGTGAGCCAGTAGTAGAGTTTGGGGGTTCTTACCAGCATCATACGGTGAGGTATGCTCCTTATTTTTCTTTGCATTTAGAGATTAGTTTTGGTGTCAGTGACTCAGGGACCAATGATTGTCATATACACGGTCTAGTTGGGTGTGAGTATCAGTTAGATACAGACTTCAATTTTGACAGGGTTGATATTTTAGTTGGCTTGAGTCCCTCAAAGTGGTTTCTTCTACCGGCACCTACAGTTGATCTTCAGATAGTTGTTTGGGTATCGAGTGCAGTTTTTCAGTTGCTGATTTTGATACTGTTGATGCTGTTGCTGTTGATGATTTATTCACATGGGTTGATTGGTGACATGATGGATGTTACACAACTTTTTCCTTGAGATCCAGGGGGATCGAGTAGTTCATTGTTTCGAGATTGCTTGGGGACAAGCAATTTCCGGAGGGGTGGATTGTCATGTCCCCTTTTTCATGGACATTGACAGTCTTGATGATTAGCCTATTATGCGACCTTCGTAGGCTAATAGGATGGATAGAGGGCCATAATGGAGCTTGGCTCGACTTTGATTCACAGGATTTCTACATTTGATTTTCATTCAGGGTATTTCAAACACATTTAGCCTGAGCTCCTACTTTTTAGGGATATTTGATATGCAGCGGAGTGCCTTTATTGTGGTATGGTTATGTGCGGAATCACTCCCTGATTCACTAGCTTCGATCGGTTCGTGGATCCGACATGTATTGAGGGATATATTAATATTTGATTGATTTAATCAAATATTAATTATTTAGCCTAATTTTAATTAGAAACCCTAATTAGGGCAAGCATATCTTTTTGAGGGTATAAGGGTTTCTCATGGAGGCCATTGTTGATTATGCTATTGATTATTGATATTGATTTTGAGAATTTCTTCTGTGAAAACTGAGCCTAGGGTTCAAGGATTCCATTTGCATTGGAGAACGTTCCCTCTTCAGTGTGTGCAATTAAGAGGCTGTGGAATATCAGTTGATCTATTGCCAAAGTGTGAGATAGCTTCATCCAGAAGTTATCACAAAATTTCAGGTTTGAGAGATAACTTCACACAGAAGTTATTACAGATATTCCAGGTATTTCTTTATTCTTGTTTTGATTCAATAAATTATACAGCTAGAGATCTTCTGTGCTAGAAAAAGTATATTTTCAGATCAGGGGTTGAAAACAGGGAAGTTGTGCTTAATTGGCGGCCGTATAAAGTCCGTACAGGTCCGTACTGATCAGTGCAGGAACCAACTTCGGCAGACAAAGGGTTTTCAGTGACCGACATCGGTCGACTGAAGACCGACGTCGGCAGAAAGCTGATCGACAGAGACCGATGTCGGCGAGATATTGACCGACGACGGCGACTGTGTGTCGACACAGAAGGGCCGAGACCTTCCAGAATTCAATTTTCACTTCGAGTTTTGATAAGCCAAGGTTTTTTAAGACTGTATTTCATATTTATATGCATGAGAAAGGACTGCAATTGTAATAGTTTAAAAGGACAAGTGATAAGATTTGTAATTTGCTATTCAGAGACTATATTATTGTGATCGTTCTGAATTTATTTAACAGAAGTTATATCTTGTTCAAAGTTTTTTGTGTTGCTATATTTCCTATTTTGGAGGGGATATTACAGATTCCTCATCTAGCAAATACTAAGTAAACACTTAATAAAGCTCAATCAATCAACAACACAAAAAATATATTCTTCCATATTCATCTTTATTTATATATTAAGCATAGGGGAAGTTACATGACAGGTCTGAATTATTAAAAGAGCAGCCTATGAGTAATATTTGTAAAGTTACAAGCTAGATCATTATATGCATCTTCATATAGTGTATTGCACTAATGTGCATACACACTCCCACACATATGGGATAACAACATAATTTTGTTGCCTTCTTTATAATATTGGCTATGTAGGAAATGATCAATGACAAAGGGGCCTTTGAGGTCATTTCAACACCATGAGCTAACAAATCCATTTTTAGCAAACTCATTGTAAGGGTGAAGAAGGGTGAAGAACTAGGTTTTGATCAATAAGTAAAGAGAGACAAACTATATGCCAAATTTGAATATATCAATAGAAAGACAACATAAAATCCAAAATAATAAAGTTGGTCTCATTGTGATCCAATAATTATTTTATACTAGACACTTATGTCACAATTAGACACCAATATTACCGGTAGTGTCCAGATCTAACAGTAGTGTCTACAACTACAAAAGTATAATTTTTAGAAGTTGAACACTAATTCTACATACTTTTCACCTATTTCATGTCTATATCTACTTGCACATTATAAACCAAATTAAATATCATTTCTCTTTAATATGACAATCAATTAAACATCTTTTAAATTTAGTAATTTCTATATTTAAAATATCTCAATATTATAATTCAAAATATTTATTTATTCGAATTTACAATTAATAAACTTACTATAAATTAATTTATCACCCTTATTTATATATTTTTAACCTTATTCTATACATATCTAAATTTAGAATTAAACAACATGCATATCTCCACCGTTAAAAAACTCGCATGCAATACATTAGTTATTCGTTATCCATTCCTTGCTTAAGAGTTCCCTTAAAAAGTGCATTTGGTTTTCCAAAAGAGTAGAAGAAGATATAACATAAAAACAGTTAGTATATTACCTGGTTTTTATTGATAGCCTGACATAATATTAACTTCTATCCGAGTACTTAATATGGTTGGTGTGGAATGGATAAAGGTAGCACGTCCATAGCTTGCGAAGGCTTATGTTTAAAGCTTGATACCTTATTATTTTTTGAATTTTTTTTTTTTTTTTTTTTTTACTCCGAAGTTGGTCCAATGGTTATTTGTGTTGAAATGAGATTGTCCCTTCTCAGTAACTAGCTTGGATAAGATTTTTTGGTTGGCAATAAGAAAGGGGAAGATGTTTATCTTATGTGTTTCTGATTGAAAATGATAATATATATTGAGAACATATATCACCCATTGTATGAATCAATTGTTCCTTCCTTAGATATAGATGAATTCATTGAGGTCCTTAGACATATCAATTTTCATAGACAATCTTTTATATCTTGGCATGCATATTAGAACTTTTTTCCTAACCGAAAATAAAAAGATATTAAAGAGGGAAAGATGACAAAGTATTAATGGGAAAGGGAAGGCCAATAAATTTAATCTAAAATATATTTTTGAGATTAGCTTTATCAAACTTAATTAGATAATATAATAAATTCATTTTTAATAATTAAGAAGTGTTTTGTAATGATAATGTAATGAACATGATTATATTTATATATATTTATTTAATCTTGATGACATGAGGTTGTTAATTTAAACTTAACCAACTCTATAACATATATTTTATATAGAATTTTATTTTAAAACATAATTTATGAGGATATATTGCTCAAGTCATTTATAGGTATTATTAAAGTTTGATAGATCTAAAATAATATGTAGGTTATTTTTTAAGAAAGAGTATCATTATTTTATAGTAAATTTTATAAAAAAATGTTTGAACCTATTTAAGAGTTAATGTTGTCTTCAATATGAATAACAATAACAATAGCAATGAATGTCAATAGGTTCTATTAAATAAGGGTTTTATAGTAATTAGTCTCTGTTTTTGTATTAGAAATTGTTTATGGTTTAGTATTTCTCTATAAACATAAGAATTGCAATGCAAACTTTATAGAAAAATGTTTGAACCCATTTAAGAGTCATTGTTGTCTTCAATATGAGTAACAATAACAATAGCAATGAATGTCAATAAGTTCTATTAAATAAGGGATTTATAGCAGTTAGTCTCTGTTTTTGTATTAAAAATTGTTTATGGTTTAGTATTTCTCCATAAACATAAGAATTGCAATGCAACTAGTTTTTGTTAGTAAATATTTTATATTGATTGTCAAAGAATTGAATTAATAAAATTTAATTTGTAAACATATATTTAATAAGAGGTAGCTATTTTAAGTAGACCGTGTGATTAAACTGCCCAATGCTAATAATATATATTCACAACTAATAAATAAATCATAGTCATTGTCTTAACTAAATCATGTAGTTAAGTTTCCTAACATTAATAATATTTATTCATAACTGAACATAAAATTACTATTTTAATCTAGATGATTGGTTTATAAATCAAACCTAGTTTTAGATTTCTAAAAACCTATATGCTATTTGTGTTCAAATAAATAAAAAAATAAAAATTTCATAACTATTAAATAAGGAACATTTAAATCTGTATTAAATGTTAAAATTTTGATAATGTAAGATTCGTAAATGAAATGTGCTTACAATATGTTTTAATTTACTGAAATTTCATCCCACTTTTATAGTGACTAAATGAGAAAAACAATTTGTATTGTGTAGAAATGCAAAATAAATGAAATGTGCTTACAATATGTTTTAATTTCCTGAAATTTAATCCCACTTTTATAGTGACTAAATGAGAAAAACAATTTGTATTGTGTAGAAATGCAAAATAAATAAAAAATCTAGATCAATTATAAAAAAATAAACACTAAATAATGATCATTTAGAGATACTATAATATGTTTAAATAATACCTAAAGAGTATTCCAATATTAGATGCCAAATTTTTTATCTATTAAATTAATATGTCATTTAAATTTTATTGGTTTAAAAAAAATAGTTTAATGAAAAATCGATTCTTTGTAAGAATTAATAACCATGTAACTGTCAATTCATGTTAGAGTTTGCATGTAAATTTATAATGTAAATTTGATTTAATAATTTAAACTTGAAAATATAAATTTAATGTTGTACAATTGCAATGTGAATAAGATTAACAATAGGTTTTTTAAAAAGGTGTGGTCATATCAATATTTAACTAAATTAAATTTGAAATAAAAATTATATTTCTTACAAACATTTTTGGCTTATACAAAATAATCTAATCTAAATGATATTAAAGATCATCAAAATCATCAAATATACATGTATTAATCTAAATTAATGTTAACAATCAAAAGAATATAGGAATGATGTCATTAAAAAGAAATATTGTGAGGTAGAAAATCATTTTACATTTATAGTGGGTGTTGATATAATAGTTAGGAGATAACTATGCAAATGACAAAAAATTTAATTGTAAAATAAAAATTTTTGTTATTGAATTAAGATAATATTTTATACAAATATAATCTAAATTGCATAAGAATAAAGGGAAAAAATGATAAAAACATAAAACAAATCTTAATAAATATTGAAATTTAATTCAAATTTATGTAAATCATTAATATGGATTTAGATAAGAGAGATTTACGTGATTTAATTTAAATATAAAAATTTATTTTAAATTTTTAATACAATTATATGACAATGTTTGGGAAAAAAACAATTATATATACATTACTTACATTATTGATTAAAAAAATATAATATAATTATGAAATCCCACTCCAAGATAAACAGTAGACTTATTCATTGTTCATGAATTAATGTACTTATCCATGAATTAATGTACAAGTTTTGTTTAATGACAGTCTAATAAAATAATGTAAATCAAAGGTGCACAAAAATATTTACACCATAATTTAACTTGGGAAAGCAATGCTAAAGAAAAATTTCATAGAATGACCTAATTGTTTAGTTCGATTCATATGAATCGATAATTCTACATGTTATAAAATTAAAACTATAAAATTCAATCTTTTGATTTCCATCGATTTGGGTTAGCCATTCCACCAGTTGAGGTTAAATTAGCTCAAGGTGTAAAATCCATTTGAAATGCTCCACTGGACTTAAAAGGTGTAGTGATACTAACTTATATAACGTTAGGATGGAAGTCGCTTCATTTTTAAGGCATAAACCATATCAAATAAAATTTATTAATGAAATTAGTTTTATCATTAGGATATAAAATTTAATTAATTATAATATTTTATGTAAAAAAATTATTTATTAACATTTACAATTTTTTGATTTTATTTGAACAATTAATTATATTTTTTAATTTTTAGCACTTTTTAATATAAATTTTATAATTCCTGAAAAATATGTATCCTACATAATTTATAAATACTGATTAAATTCAAACTTACAATAATTACACTAACCAAAGAAAAATAAAACTAAGTCCCTGATTATTTAGATTGTGAGACAACACTGCTATAATCTTTCTTAACAAAGTTCAATCCATAGCAACAAGTTTTATGCAGATGTCCTTGGTGGTGAAGTGGGAGATGTGACAGTTATAAATGTTTGTGCAAGTAGGGATTAATGATTTTATATTAAGGCCGAGTATTGTAGTTTTTATTGAAGTAATACATTTTTTCTTCTAATCAATCTTCGAATTATTATAATAATAGTAAATTTTTTAATATAAAATTTTGAAATATTTTTTAAATTGATATTGAAAAATATTTTATTTATTTACTCATAAAAAAATCATTTTTTTTTTAAATTTTAATATTTTTTTAATATTTATTATATATATTCTTAAAAAGAAACGTAATATCAACATTTTATTATCCAAAAGTAATTTTTACTCATAAAAAAATCATTTTTTTTTTAAATTTTAATATTTTTTTAATATTTATTATATATATTCTTAAAAAGAAACGTAATATCAACATTTTATTATCCAAAAGTAATTTTATTTTAATTGGTTTATATATTTTTAATATTTATTATATATATTCTTAAAAAGAAATGTAATATCAACATTCTATTATCCAAAAGTAATTTTATTTTAATTGGTTTATATATATATTCTAAAAAAAATGTCGACAATTTTCCATATTTTAGAATAGTGGTGTTGTGCAATTTTTTTTATTTTTAATGTCTAAATAGAAATTGTCAAATAAATATAAAACAATAAATCATTTTAATTATAAATTTTTACAAAATATTTATAGTTAAATTTTATATCTATTAAAATATTTTTCCAAATTATAAATATAGATATAAATATACAAACAAGATTTTGTGCATATTCTTTTTACTAATATACAATATAAGATCTCTATCTTAATTATTTTAAAATAGCTTTTCTATTGATTAAATTGAAAACTGATTTCTGTAATTGATATCTTAACAAGGTTAATCTAATCAAATAACAAAAAGTTAATATCTTCATAATCAAAGACTAATAATGTCTAATCAAATTTAAAAAAAATATATCTAAAACTAATATCTCCACAATAAATGTAGAATAAGTTGATGAAATAATATTTTAATAGACTTTATGTTGGGAAAATAGGAATTTATATCTTCGCAATAAATATAACATAAGTTGAAATAGATTTTTAATAATTTGTTTTAGAAAGGTGTAAGAAGACATATAGCCAAGCATAGCACGAAATTCTTATAGCTATTACTTGTGACATATTTTGGTTTAAGGGTGATAGTTATAATAACAATTAGCATTCATAAATATCTTCATAATAAATGTAGAATAAGTTGATGAAATAATATTTTAACAGAGTTTATGTTGAGGAAATAGGAACCTATATCTTCACAATAAATATAGAATAAGTTGAAATAGAATTTTAATTTCAGCTTCATTCTCCTCCTCCTGACCGTAGCTAAAGACTCTCAGCATTTTGAATTTTAATTTGAGCAAAAAAACTAGAAGACCAATCTAGACATGGGTTCCCCTATGTCTGATGATTCTATATATAATTTCATCCCTGTACAAAAGACCCTCGCTAATTAATTTCATGTTCTAGGTAGAATCCCTTCTGTGTCTGGTGATTTTGAGTAGAAGGTCATCGCTTTGTAGAAGACCATTGCTTCTTCTCCTCATGCTCATGGCAGAGATCCACTATGTCTGGTGATTTTGGGTAGAAGGTTGTCACTGCACAAAAGACCATCAATATTTCCCACATGCACATGGTAGAAGATCCACTATGTCTAGTGATTCTAGGCAGATGGATGTCAATATGTAGAAGATTGATGCTGCTTCTCTTCATGCTCATGGCAGAAGCCCTTCTATGTCTAGATATTCTAGGTAGATGGTCATTGCTACATAAAAGACCACCATTGCTTCCCCTCAAGCTTAGGGCAAAAGTTTGTCTGGCAACTCTGGGTAGAGAGTCATTGTTGTATAGAAGACTAACATTATTTCCCTTCATATTCATGGCAGAAACCCTTCTATGTTGGGAAATTTTGGGTAGAAAGTTGTCACTGGGTGGAAGAATGACATTGATCCCATTTTTATTCATGGAAAAAGCTCCCCTATTGCTAACAGAGTCTTGGATGTCATGGAAATGGGAGATATGGTAGAACCTTGAAAGCATATATCCTTCACTGAGGTAGTATATCATAAGACAACTCTAAAAGTGTATCTCATACCTCTCAAACCTACATCTTTTGATCTTGTTGTGATATTTGATGAGGAAGAGATCAGAAAAGTGATCAAATCAGAAGAAATTTTCTCAACCAAATGTCTCATCTACATATTCATGGATTATTGACCAAAATTCCAAGAGTTACATGCTTGGATCTTGAAGCATTGACAACCCCTCCTATCAAGTACTATTGATAGTTACCCTTGTGCAAAAGGTTTCTTTATTATTGTCCTCCACAATATTAGAAACAAGGAGGATATTCAAAACAAATTCTAGAGCTTGAATCACCACCCCCTTGTCATCAAACCATGGTCCCCTGCCTTTAACCCCTCACAGAACCACTTAATGAAAAACCTATTTGGGTTTGTCTACCCCATCTTCCTATCTAGTTATGGACTAAATCTAGTCTAAAGGCTATTGGTAATACACTGGGTGAATACATGCAACTGCATCCTGATACTGATCATTCTCACCACACTACTTTTGCTATAATTTTAGTGAATATTGACACCTCCAAGAACTTGCCCAAAAATAACACTCTACAAGTTAGGGACTGCTCTTAGTCCCAACCCATGGACTATGAAGGCCTTTTATTTCATTATTGTAGCTATTTTAATACATACCACTTAACCAAAAACTGCATTTTTCTCAAGAAAAAAAAGGAATCCTCTTGGTGGAAAGAATACAACATTGACCTTCTACAAGTGGATGATAAAGAAGATCTAAATGGTTATAACAATGAGTCACCTTTGGAAGATCTTGAACCCTCTACTCCAAATCAGGACCTTTAAAGTCTTCCTCAATCTGAAGATGTTGTGTTGAAAGACCTAATCTTTCGAAGGAAAGCCATGAACATGGTAGTCCCTTCCGCACCAATCTCCTCCTTTGATAAATTCTCAAACTTAGAATTGTCTAGGGTAGAAACTTTTGAGGACCTAGCACCATGTTGTTGCAAAAGATAAGGAAGGCTAGATAAAGGTGCAAAAAAATAAAAAAAGTTCTAAAATAGTGTTACAACCTCCCTGTATGACTCTCCACTCAGGGTGTATCCGGGCAGAAACTAATGGCTCAGAGGGCCTCAGAATAGAATGACATAAGATAGTTGTTGAAGGCAAAAAGAATGCAAAAGATCATTGTTAATTTATTGAAATTGGTTGGGTAGAACCACTTTTTGTTTCATCTCATTTGTTATTTTTGGCACGTTGTTGTTGTACATGCCCCATTACCACTGGTAGAGGGTTATTTTTGTACATAAATGATACATCTTTCTCTCCTTTGTATTAAGTTTTAGAGATCTTCAAAACCCATAATATTTACCATATCATTTTTTATTTTTATTTTTTTTAAATATAGAAAAGTGTGAGAATACATGTAACTAAACATAGCGTGAAACTCTTATAACCATTACTTGTGACATTTTTATTTAAGGGTGATAATTATAACAACAACTAGCATTCATAAACTATTTAATTTTATTTAGGTAGTTAAATAAAAATTTTAATATTTAAATATTTAATTTTCTTTTATAAATTTTATAATTCATAAAAGTGTATTGTAAATGCCGATTACATTGAAATAATTTTATATTTAAGTCGAACACTTGTACAACAGGTGAATCCTGTATATTCATCTTGAGTCACGACAAAATGGCATATTCCTTTGCTAACAACCTAGTTTTGAATGGTGCTGGTTTGGGGAGGTGGTGGTGCAGAGCAGTTTGGTAGCACATGAATCCATTTATTAGTAAACATAGGAAATATATGTGCAGTGGCTTGCACTCCCATAAATAAAAATGACCACAGTATATATACAAAATATATTTATGTCCTACCCATACATGGAGACAAATACACATTTTTAGTCTGTTGAAAGTGCAGAGGGGCTTTACAAGTCCATTGAAATCCTTGACTGAAATGGAATGTGGTTCCGCTTGATTTGAAGCAACTGACATAAAAATAATGGTGGTGGTGTTGGTCTTGGGTTGAGTTAAAGAAAAGAAAAGAACATAACTTGATATGGCAACAACATTAATGATGTTGGATGAAATGCTACTTCAGGAGGTTCAAATAATCATATGGCATATGTATCACTGTATGGATATGGAAGGTGACCTGGGGCATATTATTTTCTTAGGTAGTTATCTTCATGTTCATCCAATACTCAATTAGTGCCTTTTCAAGAATTGAATAACCTGATCTGAGTGGCTTGTTTGACACAAAACCTTAATCAGATATCTGAATATGTATTGACTTGGATAATGACCATATTCCTACATCTCAAGCAACAAATTGGAAGCCATTTCTGCATTTTTTGCAACACAAAAGGCATGTATTAATGTATAATAGATGTTTTGGTTCAAAAGTATATTCTTACTTATTTTTTTGGGACCAAAAAAATGTCATCAACTTTACGATCATTATAGAGAACATAAATGAATGTGACACAAGCATGATCACTTTGCAAATTATATCTTTTGATCCTACATCAGTGATCTCTTGCATTTCATCCAATTTTCTAGTTTTCTCAAATGATTTGACAAGGTTGATAAACATATGTTTAGAAGGGGTAGATCTAATGGCTATCTCATCATCTAGGACTTTGTGAACCTCATCCAATTTTATTTCCCTACAAAGGGCACTGGTAAGTGGATTATTTGTCACATTACATGTGGAAAATGCCATTTTTGATATTTCATTAAATAAATCCAGTGCAATATTTAACATGCCTATTATTTGGCAAGGGACTAATTGTTCTCAACATTTCAAAAACTAACATTAGTAGCTCAATTCCGAAATCCCTTGAAGACATAGTTAATTTGGAATCTCTTGATCTTTTAGGAAACATGGGATCCTATTTGGTTGTTGGTTATATTTGATGAAGATGATGATTGAGAGAAAAGTATAAAATCATGGGCAGCTTTGAAGAAGAAGAGAAATTGAAGGCAATTTCAATTTTAATGGAGTTTGATGGTAACATGGAGAGGACTTATGTTGAGGCTTGGTTGAAAGTTTTATTCCCAACACATATTGAATTGTATATTAAAGGAAACTAGTGCTTTAGACACCAAGATTGGAAAGGGGAAATAAAAGTTTTATTCTCAATGCATAGACTTGGGTCTTGCTTGCTTGAAAAAACTCTAAAAAGTTAAGAGTTTGTAAAATGTGGGAAGCACAAGTAATGGATGACCTTTTGCATTCCTAATCAAGCCAGGGAGAGGCAAAATTAAAGTTTAAGGAATATGAACAAGCTATGGAAGACTCTGATAAAGTATTATATGTTGATCCATGATTTGACATTCAAGTTTCACAAGGGGCTAGAAAAATCTCAAAATCATTTAGAGTTCGTAAAATGTGAGAAGATTCAAGAAGCAAGTAATGAATGCCCTTTTGCATTCCTAATCGATCCAGGGAGAGGCAAGATTAAAGATTAAAGAATATGGACAAGATGTGGAAGACTCTGATAAAGTATTAAACCTTGAGTCCTGACATGTAAAAATATAATGATAAATGATAATAATATGGACACGGTACAGCTAGGATCAAAAATCAAAACACCAGATAGGATTGAGGAATGGAGCACCATCAGTGCTACTTGTTCAACATTTTTTCTTTCAAATTTTGAATCAGCTTTTCGGTGGCTCTATACAGACCAAGAGAAAAGAGAACTTATAAAGAAATTGGTAGCCGACAATTTTATTTTTTAAAACTTAAACATTGAGTTTCCATACTTGAAGAAAACACAATTGGCCGAGTGGCAGGATAAGCCCATGGGTTGTATTAAAAATGAACACTATTTCCTTGATATATAGAACTCATTATGAGTTCGAATATCTGATATAGAATGATGTGTCATTGCAACTTAAGTGACTTAAAAATATTTTAAATCTGATTTTATCTAGGTCAATAATATAAGGAGTGTAAGATCAAGGATAATATGTAACATGCTTTATCTTCGAATAATGATCATTTGAGAAAATAATGAAGCTATTTTATATAATATATAGATCAAGATAATTAAAAAAAAATTAATTTAATAATTATAGTATATATAAATTATATAGAAAACACATCAAACATATTACAGATAAATATATCATAATAAAAAAATAAGTTCAATATATAATAAAATAAAGAATAATGATTTCAAAAGAATATTAATATTATAATAAACACTATAGAATATATTAAACACATCATAAAATACATATAATAAAATTAAGTCTTATCATAGTAGGTTAGTATGCCATCGAATATATAGTACACATATCAAATATGAAGACAAAGATATTATGATAAAAAATAAGTAAAATATATTAAAAAATATAAAAAAATTATTTCAAAAAAAATATTGATTTGTCATTTTAAATATGAGTATAATAATTATAAATTAAGTATATAATAACATATAGAATAGTCATTTCAAACATGAGTATTAAAATCATAATAAACATTATGAAATTAGTAGACACATTATAAAAGACATATGAAACTGTTAAGTCCTATCATAGTAGGTTAATATGCACATCAAATACAGAGTACTCACTTGAAACATAAAGACAAATATACCATAATAAAAAGTAAATATTATATATAATAAAATATAAAATTATCATTTCAAATATGAATATAAATATTATAATAAATATTATACAATATAATAATTTTATTATAATAAAATACACATAAAAAAAATTAGACAATCTAATCATCAAACATAGACATACATCAAAATATACTAAAAAGAAAATATATCATGATCAAATAAAAGTTAAAATGTATAACTAAAATTGTCACTTCAAATATGAGTATAAAAAAACATAATATTTATCATAAAGCATAGTAAGCACCTTAAATATATAATAAAATTATAATTAATAAATAAATGTTTCATAAGATTTTTTGTACATACTGACTACAATACAAAATATTATTATTCTTATTTTTATTAAAAAAATATTGTTTTCATTCTTACTTTTTAGAATAGTACTTTGATTTTTTGATAAAAAACATGCACCTTTTAATTGTTTAATAATAAAATATATTAAAATATATTAAATTTTAATTAAGATTTTATTGACTTTCAAATTATGTATTTTTTGATTGTTTAATAATAAATTAAATTAAATTAAATTAAATTATAAAATAAAATAAATTTTAATTAAATTTTTATTGACTTTCAAATAAATATTTAATAGTCAAAAATAAAATAAAAAACTAAAACAATAATCTTATAAATTATTCATTTAATTTATAAATACATAAATAATATTAAATTAAAAATAATAATTAAGAAATACAAGTAAACAAATATCTAAAAATCATTCTATTTAAAGATTAGTATTACATGGAAACGAAAAGTTTTTTTATTAAATATAATCATTTTACAAACAGATGAAATATAAGAAGGAATATCCTACTGAATCTAAAATAAAATGAACAATGTCCTACTGAATATATAAAAAAGACTATAGGATAAAAAAATCATCCAATTCAAAGAGGCTAATAGAACATGGAAGTGAAAAGTCTTCTTTTTAAATAGGATCTATTTTTACAAGCATATTAAATATTAAAAATAACAATATCCCGCTGAGTTTATAGGGAAGCCTTGCACCAAGCTACACATGGTGCAGTTTTCTTATGTACTGCAATGGAGTTTTGAAAAGCACAACAAAAGAAAAAATTAAAAAAAAAACATGTTCTCTTATAAATATTTGTAAAGGGCAGCCTTACTTTTTTTAAAGAGAGAGAATATATTTAAATTTTGATACATGTAATAGATTCATACAAAATCTTAATAGCAACAGAAATATGTGTGTATCAAAATAGATTCATACAAGATGTTAATAGCAACAGAAATATGTGTTCTATACATTTTACTACTTTTTTATTGAAGAATATTTTAAGGCTAGAATTCTCAAGGATATTTTATAAAAAACATTTTCTCTAAACACAATTAACAAATATATGATTTTTGAAGTGGTGTAACAGGGTCACATGATAACAGTTAATTTCAATCATAAAGTTTTAAACAAACATGAATATAAATGAATACAAATATACTCAAAATAGTTGTGTTTGGGTACAGTTGGATACAATCCATGGCTTAAAATCTGTGAGTAGTTTCTACCTTTCTCCCATAAACATTGGATGATGTTTTCCAAAAGTCTTTTTCCTCCCACATTTATCACACCAAATGGGTGTTTTCAAAGCACTAGAAGGAAAAAGTGTAGGAGTGCCTGGACATTTTGTCACAGAAAAATATCCATGTCGAGGAATGCACTCGTCTTCAGAAATAGAATGATCTTGTTTCAGATGACGCAGAGAAATATAATCTCCATCCTCTGACAAGGGAGGAAGAGGTGGTGGAGCAATAAATCTAGAATTTCTCCTTGGAGAAGCAGCACTTGGAGAATTAGGAGCGGCTGGAGATCAGAAGTATATGTCATTGTCATGATGTCTAAGAATGATATTTGGAGATCGATTAATGGGAAAGAATATTGACAATGTTTTCCTAAATGCAATGAAAATAAACTCATCTACATTACTTCACCTTTGTGATGATACATCTAATCAAAGCATAATGCCAATACATAGATCTAATAAAAACAAACCTAGAACCCTATGTGTTTGGGTGGGGAGCATGACACTCTCACTTGCATAACTACAAACCAACTAACTTAGAATCTTATGTGATATACAAATTATTCCCATAACTATAAATCAATTAACCTACAACTCCATGTATCATACAAATTATATTGAAAATCATTCTACGTATTTAGCTAACAATTTTATGTTTAAAAAATAAAAATAAAAGCTCTATGAACTAGTTCAAAAGGGCTCTAATGTAAAAGGCAATCAATCATCCAAATTAAAAAAATATTTTAAACTAACTAGTAGTATACTCATGTATAGACTTAGAGATAATAATTGATTAATAATGTGATCATGAGATGGTAAAAATCATAAGGAGAATACTTACTGTATTAAGAATATGAGATGTATATATATAAAAATTTTCAAACTTTATCATGCACGCCTTAAAGGATGTACCAGGAAATGGGTGGAAAGATCATTGGTGCTTCTCAAGATTGTTGTTCTGTATAACACCACTTGCAAACAACACAACCCTATCCTATACACTAAACTAAGATTTAACATCTCACTAACTTTATACTTAAAATATATGAGCATGTTACAATATTAGGTTAGCCAACCCAATTTGATACCTAACTACTTTTATTAATTAACGATACAAGGTTTATTAGGTGTTGATTAGGTGATTAGGTTGACTCTATCATCTAAACTTCATGAAGGGTTTAGGGTTTAATCCATCCCATTTCTACCATTACATAGAGAAAGATAGAGTTAATCATTCATTTGTATTTACTGACAATTAAAGAAGAAATATGATTAATCTAGTGGCAAGATAAGCCCATATGAACATTATTTCCTTGGTATATATAATAAAATAAATTAATATGATGATCATAGTCTATATAAAAACTACATATTAAGTAAAAATTGTCACATAAATTATATAGAAATAAATCAAGCATACATAAAACAAATGTATCATGATATAGAAATAAGTTAAATATATAATCATAATATGCATTATAGAGTATAGTAAACACATCATAAAAGACATATGAGACATTTAAGTCTTATCATAATAGGTAATTCGTATTCACATCTAGTATATAGTACACACATCAAACATGAAAATATAGTGTTGTTTCATCATAGAAGATACATAAGACAAATCAACATAGTACAGACATCAAAACATACTAAATACAAATAGATCATGATAAAATACAAGTTAAATATATAATTAGGATTGTCACTTTAAATATGGGTATAAAAATTAAATACAAGTTAAATATATAATTAAAATAATTATTTCAAGTATAAGTATAAAAATTAAGATAGTCATTTCAAACATAGGTATAAAAGTTAAATATATAATTAGAATAGTCATTAAATATGAATATAAAAATCATAATATTTAATTATAAAATATAATAAACATATCAAATTTATTAAAAAAAAATATTATTCTTATTATAATTAAAAAACAACAACAATGTAATATATATATTATATATATATAAAATATAAATAAAAATAAAAATTTAATAAAAATAAAAATACTAAAACAATACTCCTATGAATCATTCATCTACTTTATAAATCGACCAATAACATTAAATTTGGAACAATAATTAACAAGCACAAAGACAATCCAAAAGTAGACGAGCATCCAGAAATCATCCAATTCAAAGGTTACCTTTGAATATGGAAATGAAAAGTCTCTTTTTTTCAAAAAAAGAGTATTTTATAAAGCATCTTAAATATAAAAGAACAATTTACTACTAAGTCTATAAGGAAGCTTTTAGGTAGAAGAGAAGTGTTGGTAGTTGAGTGTGCACCAATTTATACATTCAGTACATTTTTATTGTGTATTTTAATAGTACACTACTCTCATATCAAAACCATAATAAAATTATATAAAAAAAATCATATTTTTTTATAAATATTTTTAAAAGAAAACTTTTTTTAAAAGAGTGACATACAATATATTTAAATTTTGATGCATGTAATGAATTCCTAAGAGATGTTAATAGCAACAGAAAAATGTGTTCTATACATTTTACTACTATTTTTATTGTACAATATTTTAAAGACAGTTCTCGAGGATATTTTAAAAAAAAACCATTTTCTCCAAACATAATTAACAAGTATATGATTATTGAAGTGGTGTAACAGAGTCACATGATAACACTTAATTTCAATCATAAAGTTTAAAGCAAACATGAATATAAATGAACACAAATATGCTCAAAATTGTTGATGTTGGAGGAGCAGCTTCGGGCTCCCACTTCCAGCCCAACGTCTTGGATTTTTTGTGGAGGCCAACAAGGAGATTGAAGTGATGTGTCTCTTTGCCAATAGAGAGATTGAAGAGATGTGTCTCTTTTATCTCACTTGTATATATAATGATTCCTCATTGTTCAAGATAAAGATATATTCAATCACAAGTATAATTTATAAGACAGAGCATACTTCTAAAGAGTAAATCAGATTTATCTTGTTGTGTTCATTATTCATTGTGTTGTAATTTTTGATTATTTCAATTCTGATCATAAATCTAACATGGTATCAGAGCGAGTTTTAAGAAGATCATGATCAGACTTGTCATTGCAGCAATACTCTCTATTGCTCTTTATATCTCTTGTCTATCCCTATTTTAGTCAAGATGGTGAATGGTCTTAAAATTGAGGATAGACTCGAAGGAGCATCCAACTTCACATCATGGAGGTTTAGATTCATGCTCACCTTGGAAGAAAATGACTTGGCTAAGTTTATGGAAACCAAAGTTCCCAAACCATTGGAGGAAGAAGAGAAGTTGTAGTGTAAAAAGAAAGACATCAAGGCGAAGAAGATATTGGTTGACTTTGTTAAAGATTATATTGTTCTGATTGTCTCTAAGTTGAAGATGGCAAGGGACATGTTTAAAAACTTGGAGGAGATGTACGAAATAAACAACACCAGTTGGGCTCTTGCAGTGAAGCAACAACTACATCATGTGAAAAGGGTGAAAGGAGAAATAATTATTGCTTACTTTATGAAGATTTCAAAATTAAGAAATCAGCTCTCTACAATTGGTCTTGTAGTTTATGAAAAAGACTTGACCATGCTTACTCTCAATGGCCTTCCTTCATCATGGGAATCCTACATTCAAGGAATCAGTGCAAGATTGAAACTTCCCAAGTTTGATTGATTGAGGGTAGATTGCATTCAAGAAGAGTCTAGATTGGTTGTTAGAGGAATAGGTCAAAGCTCTACCAATGAAGACATTCATGTCCTTGCCTCTCAATCATTTAAGAAGCAAAGCAATAATGAGAAGAAACGATTCTTCAAGAGGAATAGAGATAATGGAACTAATGATCCTCCTGCTTTCAAGAAGAAGAGGGACCTCTCCAAAATCCAATGCTTTAGGTGTGACAAGTATGGTCACATTGCCAAACATTGTCCCTCTAAGCCTAAGCAACAAGCCACCATTGCAGATGTTGATGATGCCTCTCCTCAGAAGGAAACATGTAAATATTTGTTCTATTCAGCATTATCAAGCAATGTACCTATTGACACCAACACTTGGTTGATTGATAGTGGTGCATCTCGACACATCACTAGTTTTAAGAAGCATTTATCAAACTTGATGGAGAGAAATTCTAGTGAACAAGTTATCATTTGAGATGATGCTAGCCATTTAGTGAAAGGGATTGGAATCTCTACTCTCCACTTAAAATCTGAAATTACTTTAAGGTTACGTGATGTTCTCTATGTTATACGCATCAAACAAAATCTGGTTTCCATTTCAGCCTTCAAAGATAAGGGTTATCAAGTTGCCTTCTTTGAAGGCAAAGTTCTTATGTGGATGAAGAATTTCAACTTCAAAACTGCTTGAATAATTGGAGTTAGACATGAGAGCCTCTATAGGCTAATCACTTGTCAACTTTAGGCATTAGTACATGATTCTTCAAGCTTGTGTAATCTTTGGCATATAAGATTGGCTCACCTAAGTTGTCCCCAAAAATAGACTTCTCATTTTTTGGGACAACATGTGAACTATTTTGGTTCTTTAGACCAAAATAATCTCTTCCCTTCTCAAAATTTGTTCTAAGCATTCAAATTCCTCATTTTTCAAGCTTCCAAAAAATCTACGGACTCTACAGGCTTGAATCTACAGACTCTGCAAGCCAAGTTCAATGGACTTCACAGGTTGATTTCTACAGACTCTACAAGAAAGAAGCAAGCTCTCAACACTTAGGTGATTTCAAAGTTGGTTTAATGACAAGGCTCAAGCAAAAGAGTTCATCGACAAGCTTCTAAGCAAGGATTGAACCATTGAACCAATGAACCTTGAACCATTTTGGTTCAACGGATTCAATGGGTTCAAAGGTTCAACATCAGTAGCAAGAGTTAAGTGCATTTGTCAAGGTTCAAAGTTCAACCGCTTCAAGGTTCAACGGGTTCAATGGTTGAATAGGTTCAACGACCAAATGGTTCAACGCGTTTGGTTCAAAAAGATCAAAAGGACTTAGCCAAATAAAAAGAATGAATCGATTGAACCATTGAACCTTGAACCAAAGGGTTCAACGAGTTCACAGGTTCAAAGGTTCAACTAGTGTGATGAAGATCGAAGAGCTTAGAAAGAACAAGTGATGGACTAATGGTTCAACAGGTTCAAAGGCTTCTACATCCAGGTTAAATCAAAAGAACAAGTTTTCGATGCTTGAACCATTGAACCACATTGGTTCAAAAGTTCAATGGGTTCAAGGTTCAAAGGTTCAATGGATTAGAGGTTCAACGGGTTCAATGAGGCTTGTTTCAAAGAACCTTGGTTCAAGCAGTCAAAGGGAATGAACCATTAAAATATTGAACCAAAGTTGGTTCAATTGGTCAGTTCAAGTGACAAGTTCAAAGGAGTGCCCCAAGAGTCAAAGACACAAGTGCCTTTGCGAAGGGAATTTACGTGGCAAACGTGACTGAGGAGGGAAATAAAAACCTAATAGAACTCAGCAGATGCTACCAAGTGTTGTCTTTTGAGCCTCATTTCACTTTGTTTCTAAGAGTAGTAGATGTTGCCATGTGTCACAATTTGAGATTCACATAAAATTGACTAAGGTAAATTTCCAAGGGATAAACAGCCCTTGTGGAGGACACTCAAAAACCAAAGTGAACCATTGCAAAAAACCTGAAAGGCTAATTTGGAGCTCAAACAGCCCTTGCAGAGGGCAAAAAGGGGGTAAATGGACCAATTCAAAGGCCAAAAGAGCAAAGGGATTTCCTTCAAAAAATTTCCCCTGGCAAAATAGACAAAGTGAATTTCTTCGAGAAACTGAACAAGGCAAAGGACAAAGTGAAATCCTTTGGATAATTTGTCCAAAGGAATTTGCTCGAAAAAAAAAGCAAAGCCCGATGGAAAGACAAGTCAAGGAAGATTTCCTTCAGACAGATTGCCTAAAGGAATTCCTTCGGACATTTTGTCCAAAGGAAATAAAGGATAAAGCCCGCTAGAAAAAAGAAGCTTGAAGGCCATCCGAAGACCACCCAAAGGGCAGATACCCTTATGGGGGGGTCTTCCCAACCCAAAGCAGACCATTTCTCAAGGCCTCGAAGGGTAGGTCCCCTCTGGGAAAGATCAAACGACAAAGCTAAAGGAATTTTCAAGGAAACTGACATGCCTGCAGACATCAAAATCGCAACAATGAAATAGCCATTCATCCTTACAAGTTTAAGTGTGGACCCGAATGCATTCAAAGGCTTTAAGGTGAAGGCCAAAAGGAAGAACCATTGAGAGGAGTGTAAAGAGCAGGAATGACCAAAAACATTTGTGCATCAAATATGTTTCTAGAAGTAGACCACCACGTGGATATTCAAAGATGCAAACTTTTAATAGCGTGACCCATTTCTCTGCATTGAGAAAATAAAATGGGTAAATGCCCCTAAATTCAATCATGTCTTCTTAACAAAATTCAATGCAACATGATGTGTTACTATTCCCAAGTCCTTCTTGAAGTGGCTATATAAGGGACTCTCTTGTTATTGTGAAGGGTCTCTCTCTGATTGTTAAAAACAAAACTCTGCCTAAATTGAAAGGCGTTACTAAGACTTTGAGCTTAGATTGTTGATCATATTTTGTTATTGGAATAAGAAAGCAAGTGACTTTTCAGACTTTGTGCTATGATATCTTTGTTGTTGGGGAAACTGTTCTTATGTCTTTTTCCTTAATATATTTTATGTTCCTTTAATTCAATAAGCAAAATTAGTGAAAGTAGTCAGGAAGGCATCCTGAAGCCAACTGTGGAGAGACTTTGTGCCCCCATAATTTCCTTTAGTGTGTTTTCTTTTTGTTTCTATGTAAAGAACCTTGGGATGACTTTGTGCCCTCATTGTCCTTCATATCTCACTCTTAGGAAATTCAGGTGGAGACTTTGTGCTACATCTCAATTTGCTGGTTACTATGACCTTGGTTACATTTTGCAATTACTACCAGGAAGATTCTTGTGGTTTGTTGAATGGTACTTCTGAAAGAAGACGAGTGCTTTCTGTCATTATCCCTAAGATTTCTCCTTTGATTTGCATGCATCATCTCTAAAAAAAGAGAGATGGATGGTTTATCCTACCCTTGAGTATTATTTTTTGTTTATATATATATATATATATATATATATATATGGAACTTCCCCTTGATGAGAGAAGAGATTAGTCCCATTTTGATGTGGTAAACCTACACATTTGGCTAATCTTCCTTCTTTGGATGATTAGACCTATTTTGCTTATCAGTACGCTGATCGACAAAATAATCAACCAACAGTTTTTAGTGATTCCACTGGGGATATAGTTATGTGCATTCTAAAACCTCAAGTTTCAGATAAAATCAGTCTCTACCATTATCCATTATAGACTCCATTCCATTTCTATGTTTTAACCATTATTATTATAACCTTACCATTCCCCTCCACACTGATTGGGAAAGAATGCGCAATTTAAAGCCTCAAGCTTCAAACTAAAGTAAGGTCAATTTTTTTCTATTTTTGTTTCACAATCTAGCAAATTCAAGGTATACACAAAGCCAAAGGGCTAAAGGTATTGTTGACCCCATATTTGAGATGGTATAGCAAAGTAATTTTGATTTGTTTCCTTCACCATCTCGCCTTCAATGAACAAAGAGCTTTCCTCCTACTAAAGTCAGATCTTTATTGCCAAACGAAGTATCCACTTCTGCTATTGATAAATCTTTGCCAATAATTACCCCTCTAAGATTTGTTATTCCTCCTTTTCATAGTCATATAATGGCAGTTCAAGGCCCATGGGGTAATTCTTTTGGTCCTCTTAATCTTACTCCACCTCTACATGAGTTTCCGCACAGTTCAAGGAAGAATTCCCCAAATTCTATGGTGATGGGAAAGTTCATCCTGATGAACACATTGTAGCCTTCAGCATAACCTGTGGCATAATTGGAGTAGAATTTGAAGATATAGCAGTTAGGCTATTTGTAGAAACATTACAAGGTGCTGCTATAGATTGGTTTTATCATCTACAAGCTTGATCAGTAACTGATTGGAATACCCTCAAAGCTAAGTTTGAAGCTAGATTAAAACCTACAAAAGATGCACATGCACTTTTGGCTCAACTTACACACATGAAGAAAGAACCTCATGAACCAATGAGGCAATTTATAGCCAAGTTTGACAAATTGAGGAACAAAATTCCTATAATTGCTCGACCTACAACTGAGAATCTAAAATGCTTCTTCATTAATTCTCAATTACCTAAAGTAAGTTTTCTTTTGAGATGTGCTGGTCAAATAGATCTTGCTACAGCTCAACATTTGGCCAATGAGGTAGAAGATGATCTCATCTTAGCAGAGAAGATAAGAAGAGATCCAAATAGAAATAGACCGTCATCATCTTATGAATATTCATCTATAGGCACCACAGATCTAATAGTGCAGAAGTTGGCAAATGAGTTGCTTGCTCTCAAAAAGCAAATGGCACAAGAAATGTCTTCTACTCCTTCATACAGATATATGCCAAGAAGGACATTTCCAAATCAGTCATATCAGGGCAATGCTACTAGGAATTAAGGGCAACAAAATCGTCTTCCTCCCCCATAAGGGAAACATGCCCTAGAAGCTCCTCCAACCAATTCAACAATGGGATATCTTGAAGCAAAATCAGAGTTCTCTTTCTAGCCTGAATTGAATCAAAAAAATGATGCTAATCTCCTTGTAGAAAATCAAGAAGAATCAGTTGGCGACTCCCACATTGGTTTCTTGAACTACCAAGATCAACCTAGAAGCAAAGGAGAAGCTTTTGATGGATCATATGTAGTGTTTACCAGGTCCAAGAACCAATCAGTCTAGCAAGCTGATAAAGGGAAGATAGAGGAACGACCTCAACCAACAATTACAATTGCTAAGCATGGAATCACTCTGCCTTACTAGTCAAAGGATCTAGTGATCACCCAAAAAGTAAGTACATCAATTTCACCTTCACCTTCTTCTTCAATTTCATAAACTAGCCCTCTTCCCATCCCTCCTAAAACTCAAAAGGTTGAAATAATTTTCTCTGTACCTAGCTCAATTCAACCATTTGACATAATCAATCATGTCAAAAAGACAAAAATACAAATGTCTAAATTTGAATATTTGTAGTCCAATCCTGATCAATTGGATAAGTTGGTCTAATGTGTCAAGAACCAAACCATCCCTATAGGACAAGAAGCTAAAATGGTAACTCTTGATTCACCAAAGAACTTGCCCATTTCTAATAATCTTGTCATTACTCCTCCAACTGCCCCTGGGAAAATACAACATTTCTATGTTTCTCTGTTAATAAATGGTCACAAGCTAAGTAATTGTATTATAGACTCAGGCGCATCTAACAATGTCATGCCTGCTAAAGTAGTTAAATCTCTTGGCCTCACACTGACCAAGACATTTGAGAGATGTTTCTCTATGAAAAACAAGCAAGTACCATTGTTGGGGCAAATCAAAGATGTCCAAGTTGCATTTTCAATGTTTTCAGGTAATAGAATCAAGATGATTGTCTTGGTGGCTGACGTCCTAGCATCCTATGGCATTTTTATTGGATGATATTTTTGCAAGGACGTGCGAGGAGAACTAAGCATGGACCTGTCTAAGGCAAGAATCCTTGTCAAAGGCGTAATGAAGAGGTTGCTCCCTAAAAAAGAGGCAAAATATGTGGTCACCCAAACATCAGCCCCTGAAGCTCAAATTATTTTTGAATCCTCAGGTATGGGTAACTACTTTCTATCTACAAACGAAGTGCATGAAACACCTAATAAAATTCTTTAAAGTGTCAACCCAAAAATCAGTTCAACTAGAATAGCAGAAGAACTAGTAGGTTGCAATACAAATGAAGAAGGACCCTCCCTCTCTAATGAAGGAAAGTCTAAAGAAAAATTAGTGTCTGATGAGGTATGGACTCTAAAATTTGATGGCAGCTATTCCTCTACTGGTTCGAGAGTCAGGATTGTGTTGATATATCCTCAAAGAGATATGTTTCCTTCATCTTACAAATTGTAATTTAGAAACACTAACAATACAGCTGAAAATGAATCTCTGTTGCTTGGATTGAATGCTGCTTAATACAAAAGCATTAAGTTTCTTCATGCCAAAGGGGATGCTGAATTAGTGGTTTATCAAGTGAGAAACTTATACCAAACCAAGAATGAAATATTATGCCACTATCACAACCTGGTTTGGGTCCAAATTGAAAGCTTTGATGATTTCAACATTTCTACCATACCCAGGGAATCTAATGACAGAGCTGATGCACTTGTTGTTTCAGGAACTCTTTTAGTTTCTCACTCAGATTTCAAAGAAGACAAGTATACTATTGAGCTAGTCTATAGACCAAGTGTTTTTGACAATGCTGATCATTGGAAAGTATTCAATGATGATCATCAAATCATTGCCTTCTTGGAATGAAAATATAATTTCAAACAACTACGTTTTGAAGGCAGTGAACCTCAAAAGTATGAATCAGCCTCTTAATCTAGTTCAGATATAAATGAAGAATTCTTACAGCTAAAAGGAAATAAAATTCCCAAAGGCCTGGTTTCTCTTGAGAAACTATTTGACAAGCATGATAGATTCACCAAACAACATCAAACAGATTCAAGTTTCCCTCAGGGATTCGATCAAGTAAATCTGACTACTAAAGAAAATCCCAAGATGGTTAACATTGGTAAGTGCTGCACCCCTAAAGAAAGATTCAAGTTCACCACTTTACTCCATCAATACATGGATGTCTTAGCATATTCTTATGACGACCTGAAGTCTCTCAGACCTGATGAAATCTGCCATGACATTCCTCTCAAGGTTGACTCAATGCCCTATAAGCAAAAATCCAGACAATATAATCCAAAAATATCAGGTACTATTCTATCTGAGATACAAAAAATATTAAATGCTAGAATCATCTTCCCAATCCATCATTCCACATGGATTACAAACATAGTGCCTGTAAGAAAAAAGAGTGGCAAAATTCACTTTTGTGTAGATTTCAGAAATCTGAATCAGTCATCTTTGAATGTTAATTACCCTTTGCCAATTATGGATCAAGTGCTTCAAACAGTAACAGGTTCAGAGATGTTATCAATGCTATATGGCTTCTCAAGATATAATCAAGTTGAAGTTGGTGAAGTAGACCAACACAAGACTAAATTCACCACACCTTGGGGTACATTTTCATATAGAAGAATGCCTTTTGGCTTGATAAATGCTGGTGCCACCTTTCAGAGAGCAATGGACCTAGCTTTCAAATATGAGATGGGTAAATTCATAGTGGTATACCTTGATGACTTAACCATATTTTCAAAGCATTGTTCTGATCATGTACGCCACTTACAACAAGTGTTGGAGTGCTGCCACCAGAATGGTATTTCCTTGAACCCTAAGAAGTCTATTTTTGGAGTAACAAAGGGGAAACTCCTTAGAAACATTGTGTCTAAAAAAGGCATAAAGATCGACTCAAACAGGGTCAAGTCTATTCAAGAGCTTAAGTTTCCTGTAAGTAAAAATGATATTCACTCTTTCTTCAAAAAGGTGAATTTCTTACGGAGGTTCATCCCCAAATTTGCTGAGAAGACTAGACACATTATGAACATGATGAAAGAGAAGACCACCTTCAGCTAGACTAAATAAGGCAAGTCAATATTTCAGGATATCAAGACTGCCATTGCCCATGCCCCTACCTTAGTTTGTCTAGATTACAACAAAGATTTCATCATATATAGCTATGCTTCTGAACATATGCTTTCTGTAATTCTTGTTCAACAAGACAAGGAAGGTATGGAATCTCCTATTTTTTTCATGAGTTGCCCTCTCAAAACCCATGAGATAAAGTATTCAAATGTAGATAAGCATGCTTATGCAGTGGTGAAAGCATCAAACATTTCTGCTTCTATATCTGAATTCACACACTACTGCCTTAGTTCTTGACACTATAGTCAAGTCCATATTAACTCAATAGGAATTTGGCACAAAAGAGGCAATTGGATTTTAAAGATCTAAGAGTTTGATCTAGACATCAAGCCAACAAAGCTGGTTAGGGGAAAATGCCTATGCCAATTAATTTTTGACAATGAGCCAGAAGATACACAACATATAGAAGTTAAAGTGGAAGACACACCAATAGTCCTTTTTGTCTCCACTAACAATGAGTGGTATTCAGATATTGTTCATTTCCTTACTTATGGTGAATGTCCTGCTCATTTGTCTTATTAAAAAAGGAGGGCTATCAAGATGAAAGCTGCCAATTTTGTCATTTGGGACAACGGCTTGTATAAGAGAAGCATAGATGGAGTATTCCTTCGCTATGTAGACAAAGAGCAACAAAGCTAACTTTTAAAATCTTTCCACAATCTAGTCTATGGAGGACATTTTTTTTCTCCTGTAACTGGTCACAATATTTTTTGAGCCAGGTATTACTGGCCAACTCTTTTCCAAGATGCATATAAGTGGGTGAGAAAATGTGAACTTTGCCAACAATTTGTTGAAAGACCCAAGTTAGCTACCTTGCCTCTCAAGCCAATGATCATATAAGAACCTTTCCATCAATGGGGGATTGATTTTATTGGGACTGTAAAGTCATCTTCAAGTGCTAGACATGATTATGTCATTACATCAACTAACTATTTCACCAAGTGGGTAGAAGCAATCCCAACTAAGCATGCTACTGCAAAAGTTGTATGCAATTTACTCAAGAAAAATATCATTTCCATGTTTGGAATTCCAACCAAAATTGTTATTGACAATGTAGCTTGTTTCACCTCCCAGGAGATTACACAATTTTGTTTCCATTATGGAATTACACTCTCCCATTCTTTTGATTATTTTCCACAAGGGAATGGACAAGCTAAATCAGGCAATAAGAACCTGATAACTACCATCAAGAAGCTAGCAGATGACAATCAAAGGACATGACATAAAGCATTGGTTGATGCTCTATGGGTAGATAGAATCACACCAAAGAGGGCAATTGGTATGTCTCCTTTTCAACTTCTTTATGGTATCAATGCTGAAATACCAATCACCTTAGAATTGCCAACCTTGAAATTGGCAAAGGCAATTGAAGATTAGACATATGAAAGCTCTCTTGATAAGAGAATCATGTGCTTGACTGAGCTGGATGAACAAAAAACCATGGTGGTGGACCGAATTTCTGCTCATCAAAGCCTGGTAAAGAAACTCTTTAACCAAAAGGCCAAAAATCATGATTTCCAAATTGGGGATTAAGTCCTGCTATGGAATAAAATGAGAGAACCAAAAGGGATGCATGGAAATATTGACTCCCTTTGGAGAGGCCCATTTATAATTCATCAACACCATGGTGAAAATAGTTTTCTACTGAAATATCAAGATGGCACACTCTTTTCTCTACCTCACAATGGGTAGCATCTGAAACACTTTAACTCTTGAAGTATCGGATCATTGCATCTATACATATGTATATTTGTATAGTTTTTAATTCTATTTTGTTTTGTTTGTTTCCATTTTTTTATGCCTTCCATTTCTGGGTAACATGACTCCGTAGCCCAATGGTACACATGAAGACACTAGAGATTCTAGATTCTACTCCCTTCAATTCTTTTTTAAAATTGATAGAAGTTCCCTAACTAGAGCTAGCTGTTGTCTCCAAAAATAGACTTCTCATTTTTTGGGACAACATGTGAACTATTTTGGTTCCTCAGAGAAAAATAATCTCTTCCCTTCTTAAAATTTGTTCTAAGCATTCAAATTCCTCATTTTTCAAGCTTCTCAGAAATCTACGGACTCTGTAGGCTTGAATATACAGACTCTGTAGGCTTTAATCTACGGACTCTGCAGGCTTAAATCTATGGACTCTGTAGGCCAAGTTCAATGGACTTCACAGGTTCATTTCTATGGACTCTATAGGAAAGAAGCAAGCTCTCAACACTTAGGTCATTTCAAAGCTGGTTCAATGACAAGGCTCAACCAAAAGAGTTCATCAGTAAGCTTTTAAGCAAGGATTGAACCATTGAACCGTTGAATCTTGAACCATTTTGGTTTAATGGGTTCAATGGGTTCAAAGGTTCAACATCAACATCAAGAGTTAAGCACATTTGTCAAGGTTCAAAGTTCAACCGCTTCAAGGTTCAACGGGTTAAATGGTTGAATAGGTTCAACGAATAAATGGTTCAACATGTTTGGTTCAAAAACATCAAAAGGACTTAGACAAATAAAAGAATGAACCGTTGAACCTTGAACCAAAGGGTTCAATGAGTTCACAGGTTCAAAGGTTTAACCAGTGCGATGAAGATCAAAGAGCTTAGAAAGAACAAGTGATGGACTAATGGTTCAACAGGTTCAAAGGCTTCTATAGGTAGGTTCAATCAAAAGAATAAGTTTTTGATGCTTGAACCATTGAACCATTGAACCACATTGGTTCAAAGGTTCAATAGGCTCAAAGAGGCTTGTTTCAAAGAATCTTGGTTCAAGCAGTCAAAGGGAATGAACCATTGAAATATTGAACCAAAGTTGGTTCAATCGGTTGGTTCAAGTGACAAGTTTAAAGGAGTGCCCCAAGCGTCAAAGACACAAGTGCCCTTACGGAGGGAATTTTTGTGGCAAAAGTGACTAAAGAAGGAAACAAAAACCCAACAGAACTCAGCGGATGCTGCCAAGTGTCATCTTTTGAGCCTCATTTCACTTTGTTTTTAAGAGCAACGGATGCTGCCACGTGTCACAATTTGAGATTCACATAAAATTGACTAAGGAAAATTTCCAAGGGACAAATAGACCTTGCAGAGGACACTCAGATATTGAAGTGAACCATTGCAAAAAACTTGAAAGGTTAATTTGGAGCTCAAACAACCCTTGTAGAGGGCAGAAAGGGGGCAAATGGACCATTTCAAAGGCCAAAAGAGCAAAGGGATTTCCTTCAAAAAATTTCCCCTAGTAAAATAGACAAAGTGAATTCCTTTGGGAAAATGAACAAGGCAAAGGACAAAGCAAAATTCTTTGGACAATTTGTCCGAAGGAAATAAAGGATAAAGCCCACCAGAAGAAAGAAGCCCAAAGGCCATCCAAAGACCACCCAAAGGGCAGATACCCTTGCAGGGGGCTCTTCTTAACCCAAAGCAGACCGTTTCTCAAGGCCTTGAAGAGCAAGTCCCCTCCAAGAAAGATCAAATGACAAAGCTGAAGGAATTGCCGAGGAAAGTGACATGCTCACAGATGTCAAAGTTGCAACAATGAAATAGTCGTTGATGCTTGCAGGGTTAAGCGTGGACCTAAATGCATTCAAAGGCTTTAAGGCCAAGGCCAAAAGTAAGAACCGCTAAAAGGAGTGTAAAGAGCAGGAATGACCGGAAACATTTGTGCATCAGATAAGTTTCTAGAAGTAGACCGCCAGGTGGATATTGAAAGATGCAAACTTTCAATAACATAACCCGTTTCTTTGCATTGAGAAAATCAAATGGGTAGATGCCCCTAAGTTCCAGCATGTCTTCTTAACAAAATTCAATGAAACATGATGTGTTACTATTCCCAAGTCCTTCTTGAAGAGGCTATATAAGGGACTCTCTTGTTATTGTGAAGGGTCTCTCTCTGATTGTTAAAAAACAAAACTCTGCCCAAATTGAAAGGCATTACTGAGACTTTGAGCTCAGATTGTTGATCATATTTTTTTATTGGATTAAGAAAGCAAATGACTTTTCAGACTTTGTGTTGTGATATCTTTGTTATTGGGGAAACTGTTCTTATGTCTTTTTCCTTAATATTTTTTTTGTCCCTTTAATTCAATAAGTAGAATTAGTGAAAGTAGTAAGGAAGGCGTCCTGAAGCCAATTGTGGAGGGACTTTGTGCCCCCACAATTGCCTTTAGTGTGTTTTATTTTTGTTTCTATGTAAAGGACTTTGGGATGACTTTGTGCCCTCATTGTCCTTCGTATCTCACTCTTGGGCAATTCAGGTGGAGACTTTGTGCTACATCTCAATTTGTTGGTTACTACCACCTTGGTTAAATTTTGCAATTACTACCAGGAAGATTCTTGTGGTTTGTTGAATGGTACTTTTGAAAGAAGAGGAGTGCTTTCTATCATGATCCCTAAGATTTTTCCTTTGATTTGCACGCATCATCTCTAAAAAAAGAGAGATGGATGGTTTATCCTACCCTTGAGTATTATTTTTTGTTTATATATATATATATATATATATATATATATATATATATATATATACACACACACATATACATATACATATACATATACATATACATATACATATACATATATATATATATATATATATACATATACATATACATATACATATACATATACATATATATATATATACATATATACATATATATATAGGGAACCTCCCCTTGATGAGATGAGAGATTAGTCCCCTTTTGATATGGTAAACCTACACATTTGGCCGACCAATCTTCCTACTTTCGATGATCAGATCTATTTGGTTTATCAGTACGATGATCGACAAAATAATCAACCAACAACCTACACTTTCGAGCTCTACCTATCATGGAGAAGATGGTCACGGGTCTTCCAAAATTCAACCAGGAGCATGAAGGTACCTACAAAGGTTGTGCCATGGGTAAGAATACTAAAAGACCATTTTATAGTGGAGAAAGTAGATCTAAATGTATTCTAGATCTCATTCATTCTGATTTATGTGGTCCAATGTCTGTTGCTTCTTTGAGTGGTTTCTTGTATTACATTCTTTTTATTGATGACCACTCTAGAAAGACTTGGATTTATTTCTTGAAATCTAAAGAAATACTTGAGAGGTTCAAAGAGTTTCAAGCTCAAGTAGAGAACTTATCTAGGAAGAGGATCAAAGTTTTGAGATCTGACAATGGAGGGGAGTACACCTTTAATGAATTCCGTAACTTTTGCATCGAAATGGGGATCAAGAGGGAGTTCTGTGTTCCTTACAACCCTCAACAAAATGGTTTTGTAGAAAGGAAGAATAGATCTATTGTAGAAGCTACCAAAGCTATGATTCATGACCAAGATCTCCAAATCTTCCTTTGGGTTGAAGCATCTAAGATAACTATGTAATGACCTGTGACAGGTGGATTGCAGATGACCCGAGATGCCATGTTGGTAGGCCCCATACAGGATGCTCCTAGTTGGTTGGTTGAGGTTTGTACTAGGAAGTAATGCTTGATGGTCCTCTATGACTAGCTAAGGTGACTCAAAAGAGGAGTCCATTAAGCCATGGTTTTGTGGTTTGACGGCCAGTCTCCCTTGGTATCAGAGTGCAGGTCTCGAGGTTGAGACTCTCTTGGGCAATTGGACTGTAATGACCCGTGATAGGTGGATCATGGATGACTCAGGATGCCATGTTGGTGGGCCCCATACGGGATGCTCTTGGTTGGTTGGTTGAGGTTCGTGCCAAGAAGTAATGCCCGATGGCCCTCTATGACTGGCTAAGGTGACTCGGAAGAGAAGTCCATTAAAACATAGTTTTGTGGTTTGAAAGCCAGTCTCCCCACTGTAATGAGCACCCCTGTTGTGCCTAAAACTAACCTAGTAGGAACTCCTTATGACTCTAGAAGGTTGGCTAGTATTTCATTTTTTTGTATTTTACAAAGACTAATGCATGTAACATAAATATAGAATTGCAAGCATATATATACACAGCTAAAATAACCAACACACTATATTTATATTAATTGAAAAAATGAGTAAATGAGTACAATGCCATCACATGATAACTCACTAAATACTTTGGTGATCGTATGAACATCATTTTAAGTGAATATCCTAGTGAGTGCCGAAGGTGCGTTCATTTTATTCTCCATCCAGCAGAACTACGGACTTTGCAGGCTAAAATCTATGGACTCTACAGGGTGAAATCTATGGAAACTGTAGAATGAAATCTATGGACTCTACAGGCTGAAATCTATGGACTCTGTAGGTTGAAATCTACGGACTCTATAGGCTAAAATCTATGGACTCTGCAGGCTGAAATCTATGGACTCTGCAGGCTGCTTCTATGGACTCTATATGCTGCTTCTACGGACTTTACAAGTAGCTTCTACAGACTCTACAAGCCACTTCTATAGACTCTGCATCCAAATCTATAGACTCTATAGGCGGTTCTATGAACTTTGCAGCTACTTCTACAGACTCCATAGGTGGCTTCTATGGACTCTGCAGGCTGGTTTTTATGAACTCTGTAGGCTGGTCCAATGCTTCTACAAACTCTGTAGGCTACATCTACAGACTCTACAGGCTACTTCTATGGACTCTACAGGCTGCATGCCAATTTATATAGACTCTACAGGCTTTTATCTATGAACTCTTTAGGCTACTATAAGATGCTATAGTGATGGAACTGCTAGAGTGACGAGTTGCTACAGTGGCATGAATGATACAATGGCATGACTACTACAGTGGCATGAATGCTATAATGGCATGGCTGCTACAATGGTGTGACTGCTACAGTGGCTGAGATCACAAACTCCAAAGACCAATCCCAAGGATTAATGTTTAGAGTGCTATAAATGAGAAGGATGTTCTCAAATGCCCAAGTAACCTACAAGCTGCAAGTGCAACAATTATTTTCTTCTTATCCAACATGTCTAAAGAAGCCACAAACACTTCCCTTTATCCTTTCTCCAAGGGGTGACTCAACTCACTTGAGCAATGTGGGATAAAAGGATGTGCAACACTTTATTCATTAGAATATTGCTTATGTCTCCCTTGGGCATCATCCCCATAAAGTAAATATTTAAAGCAACACTTAATATCTTGCCATTAGGTTAAATGTTACTTTTTATAGTGCTTTAGGCCCTAAAATATATTAGCAACTAGACTCTGAATGGCGCAAGTGATAGCTCACCGAAAAGCTCTCGACAAGGAGTATCAAATCCAACCATCAAAACTAGCATTCATTGCATCTTGTTAACTTACTAAAAATAGTAAGTATGCCAAAAATTGAGTGAGTCAACCACTAAAGTGGGGACATTATAGTTCCACCCCTTGAAATTGCTTGTCCTCAAGCAATCTCAGCCCAGCCTGCTGAATAACTTGCTCACTCTCCCATGTAGCATCCTCCTCCATCAGGTCTTTCCATTTGATCAAATACTCCTTCACTATCCTATTTTTGAGTTTTCTCTCTCTAGTGTCCAGAATAGCCTCGGGTTCTAACACGAGTCTCCCTTCCTCATCCAAAGGGGGTAAATCTATAGAAGGCACTACACTCTGACCAATGGCCTTCTTATGCCTAGACACATGAAATACATTGTGCACCTGACTACCCTCTGGAAGCTCAAGCTCATATGAGACTTCACCCACTCTTCGAATCACCCTATAGACGCCATAAAATCTAGGCTTTAGCTTCTCTCCTCTGCTCTTCTTAAGCAATGACTTCCTATATGGTTGTAGCCTCAAATACACCATGTCTCCTACCTCAAAACTGTGCTCTATCCTATGTTGATCAACATACAACTTCTACTGATTCTGAGCCTGTTGTATATTCTCCTTGAGTGCCCTCAAGATATCTTGACTATCCTTCAACAAGTCTTTAGCTTTGGGCACTCTGTTGTCCCCCAAAACCATATCCATGAAGCTTGGGGCTTCATACCCATACAATTCCATAAATGGAGTCATCCTGATGGTCATGTGATGTGTGGTATTGTAACAATACTCCCCCATGTGTAACCACTTAACCCAGGCTCTCTACTACATAGTTACATAGTTCCACAAATAACCTTCCACCCATTTATTTACTATCTCTGTCTGCCCATCTGTCTGAGGATGGTAGCTCATACTAGGTGTAAGGTCTATACCACACAACTGGAACAACTCTCGCCAAAAGGTGCTCATGAACTTGTTATCCTTGTCACTGACAATAAATCTCGATAACCCATGCAACCTAAAAACCTCCCTAAAGAACAAATCTACCACCTGAGCTGCTGTGTAAGTAGAGGGGATAGCAAAGAAGTGAGCAAACTTTATCAATCTATCTACCACCACATAAATGTGATCTCTTCCCTGCACTCATGGTAGGCCAGTGATGAAGTCCATAGAAATGCTTTCCTATTTCCAGTTTGGAATGGGTAAGGGCTGTAGTAAACCAGTAGGAAATGTGTGCTCTTCCTTATTCTGTTGACAAACTACACACTCCCTAACATGCCTTTGAACATCATCCTTGAGCCCTCTCCATGAGAATCACTCTCAAATCTACCTATAGGTCTTGAAAACCCCCAGATGTCCAACCTTAGGTGCATCATGAAATGCCCTCAGTATCATCTCTCTTAAGTGTGATAATGGAATCAAATAAATTCTATCCTGAAATCTGATCAACCCATCTATCACCTCATAGTGATCATCCTGTATAGTGCCTGAAATCAATCCCGAAGCCCAAGCATCTCTGACATATTTTGCTATAATATTAACCTACCAATCTCCTGAAATATCTATAAGAGTACAGATTTGAGGTCCTCTAGATAAGGCATCAGCTACTACATTCTTCTTCCCTTTGACAAAATCAATGTCAAAGTCATAAGCTTGTAATTTAGTGACCCACTTCTGCTATCTGTCATTCAAGTCTCACTGGCCCATGAAATACTTTATGCTATTGTGATCCATCTTGATCACAAACTTCCCTCCAACCAAGTAGGATCAGAATTTGGCCAAGCCATGCATTATGGCCAACATCTCCCGATCATAAATGGAATATCTCCTCTCCAGCCCTTAGAGTTTCCTACTCTCAAAAGCGATGGGGTGCTTCTCCTGCATCAATACTACTCCAATTCCATCACCTAATGCATCACAATGAAGCTCAAAAGGCTTCGTGAAGTTGGGTAGAGATAGAACTAGACATGAAGACATCACCCATTTGAAATTTTCAAAGCATTGTTGTGCTAACTCTGTCCATACAAAAGCACCCTTCTTGATGAGGTCTATTAATGGTGCTGCAGTCTGTGAAAAACCTTTCACAAATCTCCTATAAAATCCACATAATCCAGAAAACCCTTTGAGTTGTGTAAAGCTTGTTGGAGTAGGCCAATCAACAATAGTCTTGATCTTTTTTGGATCCACATCAACTCCTTAAACACTAATAATATGGCCAAGGTAGAGCAACTTTGTCATTCCGAACTCACACTTCAATTCCTTGGCATACAATGATTCTTTCTCCAAAATGACTAGCACCTCCTTTAATTGCTATAGGTGCTCTTCCCACGTCCTACTGAATACTAGAATGTCATCAAAGAATATCAATACAAATCTTTGGAGCTTACCTCTAAACACCTAATTCATACAACTCTGGAAGGTAGCTAGAGCGTTGGTTAGCCCAGATGGCATAACCAAAAACTCAAAGTGCTCGTAGTGACACCCGAAGGTAGTTTTTTCTATGTCCTCTGCTCACGGGTCATTACAAACTATTTATGTTCAAAATAGAAGCCCTCACCACATTTTAGAGAACATGACTCCTGAAGAAGCTTTCACAGGGGTGAAGCCGGAAGTAAGTAAATTGAGGATCTTTGGTTGTCCAGTATATTTTCACATACCAAAAGATAAAAGGACTAAGTTGAATACTTCTGGCAAGAAGGGAATATTTGTAGGCTATAGTGAAATTTCAAAAGCCTATAGAATTTACATTCCAGGTCAGAAGTTGATTTAGATCAGTAGGGATGTTACATTTGAAGAGGATGTTGCATTCAAAAGATCTAAGAGCATTCATATGGAGATAGATAATGAAGACCAAGAGTCTCCTCAGGATATGGAAGTTGACCATACTCCTAAAATTTAGAGGGAGGTTTTTCATTCAAAAGAAGATGATGTTCTAGTTAAGCCTTTGGAACCAACTGATGGACCTAGTGACATTGTTATAGTACAAAAAAGGCCTCAGTAGACTCAAGAAAACATGCAAGAGGCAGGAAAATATACAGCTCCCTGAAGATCTCTTAGAGAAAGCAAGAGACCTCATAAGTTCTCAGATTATGTGTTATTAATGAGTCAAATTATTGAGTCTAAGCCTTCTAGTGTTAAGGAAGCTACTAGTCAACAAGTATGGAGAGATGCTATGGCTCAAGAGTATCAATCCATCCTCAAGAATGATGTTTGGGATATCGTACCTAGACCTGAAGGAAAATCTGTTGTTTCTTCTAAGTGGCTCTTCAAGATCAAGCATGCAACTGATGGAAGCATTGAGAAGTACAAGGCTAAGTTTGTGGCTAGAGTATTCTCTCAGAAAGAGGAAGTAGATTATGAGGAAACCTTTGCTCTAGTTGCTCATTATACATCTGTCAGAACTATCATTGCTATTGCAGCATTTAAAGGATGGAAATTACACCAAATGGATGTGAAGACATCATTTCTAAACGGTGTAATTGATGAAGAGGTATATATTGAGCAACCTCATGGTTTTGAGGTTCATGGGAAGGAGTCTCATGTTTACAAGCTGAAGAAGGCTTTGTACAGCCTTAAGTAGGCTCCTCATGCTTGGTACGAAAGAATTGATCGATACTTGATAAGATTGGATTTCTCCAAGAATGATGCTAATTCAAACCTATACTTCAAGCTCATTGATGGCAACACATTAATCTTGGTTCTCTATGTTGATGATCTTCTTATTACCAGAGAACATCACCTCATTTTCAAATGTAAGAAGGAGTTAGCTTCAAAATTTGAAATGAAGGATCTTGATCTCTTACATTACTTCCTTAGTTTAGAAGTATGGTAGAAACCGGATGAGATCATTCTAAGTCAAGGGAAGTATTCTATTGACATATTGAAGAGATTTGGTATGATAAATTGCAAACTGATGTCTACACCGATGGAGTCAAATTTGTTGAAGTTAAAAGAGGCTGTAGCTAGTTCATATCTAGTGGATCTTAGCATGTACAGACAAATGATTGGTTCATTGATGTATCTAGTTAATACTAGACCAAATATTTGCTATGCAATGAGTGCACTTAGTCAGTTCATGTGTGAACCAAGACAAATACATCTAGTTGCAGTGAAGCATATCCTAAGATACTTGTGTGGCACAATTGGATATGTCTTGAGATATTCTTCTAGTGTAGACTTGAAACTACATGGATATACTAATTCTGATTGGGTAGGATGTGTCTCTGATCAGAAGAGCACCTCTGAATGTTGCTTCAATTTGGTATCTACAATGATTTCTCAGTGCAGCAGGAAATAATAATCTATAGCATTGAGTATAATAGAGGCAGAGTATATTGCAGCTTGTATGGCAACTTGAGAAGCAGTATGGCTTTGTAAGCTCCTTGCAGGATTGTTTGAACAATCAATGGAGCCTACAATAATTCATTGTGATATCCAGAGCTGTGTGAAGATTTTTGTTAATCTAGTGTTTCATGATAGAATCAAACATGTTGAGATCAAATACCATTATATTATGGATATGGTATTGAGGAAAGCTATTGAGTTGAGGTATATCAGCACTGATGAGGAGATGGTAGACATTCTCACCAAGCCTCTCTCCAAGTTAAAGTTTGTGTACTTTTGAGATAAGCTTGGTATAGTGGAGAATACAACCTTAGCTGAGAAAGAGTCTCAGTATCAGTAATCCCTTGATAATGAGTTCTTCTCTGTGAGAGAATTTCAAGGTGAAATCCCTTGATAACAAGTTCTTCTCTGTGAGAAAAGTTTGAGGTGAAATCCCTTGATAACGAGTTCTTCTCTGTGAGAGAAATTTGAGGTGAAATCCCTTGATAACGAGTTCTTTGTGAGAGAGGTTTGAGCTAAAATCCCTTCATTCCACACTCTAAAAGAGCCATGATGGATGTCATCCATTGTGGTTGACATCACGATGAGGTGATATGTTTTATGTAGCTAGAAGTATCCTTCCTAGCTGAGAGGGAGTGTTGATGTTGGAGGAGCAGCTTCAAGCTCCCACTTCCATCCCAACGTCTTGGATTTTTGGTGGAGGCCAATAGGGAGATTGAAGTGATGTGTCTCTTTGCCAACAGGGAGATTGAAGAGATGTGTCTCTTTTCTCTCACTTGTATATATAATGATTCCTCATTGTTCAAGATAAAGATATATTCAATCACAAGTATAATTTATAAGACAGAGCAGACTTCTAAAGAGTAAATCAGATTTATCTTGTTGTGTTCATTATTCATTGTGTTGCAATTTCTGATTATTTCAATTCTGATCATAAATATAACAAAAATAGTTGTGTTTGCTAATAGTTGGATACAATCCATGGCTCAAAATATGTGAGTAATTTTTACCTTTCTCCCATAAACATTGGATGATGTTTTCAAAAAGTCTTTTTCCTCCCACAGTTATCACCCCAAATGGGTGTTTTCAAGGCACTAGAAGGAGAAAGTATTGTGCCTGGGCATTTTCTCACAGGAAAATATTCATGTGGAGGAATGCACTTGTCTTCAGATGTACAATGATCTTGTTCTAGATGACGCAGAGATGTATAATCCTCATCCTTTGATGAGGGAGGAGACGGTGGTGAAGCAGTAAATCTATAATCTCTCCTCATAGAAGGAGCAGTTGGAGAATTAGGAGTGGCTAGAAATTTTCTAACTAGAAAAGGTGGTGGAAAATCATCTTCATATGCAGAAATGGAAGAATCCTCATCCACTTCAGGTAAGTAAACATAATTTTCTTTCTTGAAGTAAGCTTTATTTAGACTTTGTTCATTGTACAGACTCCATTCTCTTTCTTTGGGGAAACTTGTAGGTATAAAAGAATTCATTGAGGTCATATAAATTTTGTTTTATATCTTTTTTACTAATATACAATTTCTATCTTAATTATTTTAAAACAGTTTTTCTATTGATTAAATTGAAAACTGATTTCTATAATTCATATGTTAACAAGGTTAATCTAATCAAATAACAAAAAATTAATATCTTCATAATCAGAGACCCATAATATCTTATCAAATATAACAAAATTAATATTTAGAACTAATATCTTCACAGTAAATATAGAATAAATAGACGAAATAAGATTTTAATAGAATTTATGTTAAGTAAATAAGAATTTATATCTTCACAATAAATGTAGAATACGTTGAAATAGATTTTTATAGCACAAAATTATTATGGCCATTACATGTGACATATTTTGGTTTAAGGACAGTTATAACAAGAATTAGTATTCATAAATATTTTCATAATAAATATAGAATAAATTGACAAAATAAGATTTTAACAGAATTTATATTAAAGAAATGGAAACTTAAATATTCACAATAAATGTAGAATAAGTTGAAATAAGATTTTAATAATTTTTAAAAAAAAAAAGTGAGAAGACATATAGCCAAGCATAGCACAAAACTTATATAACGATACTTATGACATATTTTGATTTAAGGGTGGCAATTATAATAACAGATAGCATTCATAAACTCTTTATTTAAGTAGTTAAATAAAAAATATAATATTTGATTTTTTTTATATCAATTTTATAATTCATAAAAGTATATTTATAAGTAACGATTAAATTCAAAGAATTTTATATTCATAAAAATATAATGATAGATGATAATATTCTGGACACGGTGCAGCTAGGATCGAAAATTAAAACACCAGCTAGGATTGAGGAATGGAGCACCATCAGTGCTGCTTGTTCAACATTTTTTCTTTCAAATTTCGTATCAGCTGCTCGGTGGCTCTACACAGACAAAGGGAAAAGAGAACTTATAAAGAAATTGGTAGCCGACAATTTATTTTTTTAACTTAAACATTAAGTTTCCCTACTTGATTAGAGAATAAAACACAATAAGCCCATGAGTTGCATTAAAAGTTAATACTATTTCCTTCATATATAGAACTCGGTGAGTTCGAATCTCTGACAAAGAATGATACGTCATTGCGACGTAAGTGACTTAAAAAGATTTTAAATCTGATTTTATATAGATCAATAATATAAGGAATTTAAGATCAAGGATAATATGTAACATCTTTTATCTTCGAATCATGATCATTTAAGAAAATAGTGAAACTATTTTATATTATATAGATCAAGATGATATAAAATAAATTAATTTTATAATCATAGTATATATAAATTATATAGAAAAAATATTAAAGATAAATATATCATGATAAAAAAATAAGTTAAATATATAATAAAATAAAGAATAATCATTTCAAAAGAATATTAATATTATAATAAACACTATAAAATGTAATAAACACATCATAAAAGACATATAAGACAATTAAGTCTTATCATAGTAGGTTAGTATGCCATTGAATATATAGTACATATATCAAATATGAAGACAAAGATATTATGATAAAAATAAAGAAAAATATATAATAAAATATAAAAAAATTATTTCAAGCAAAATATTGATTTGTCATTTCAAATATGAATATAATAATTATAAATTAAGTATATAATAACATATAGAATAGTCATTTCATACATGAATATTAAAATCATAATAAACATTATGAAATATAGTAGACACATCATAAAAGACATATGAAACTGTTAAGTCCTATCATAATAGGTTAATATGCACATCAAATATAGAGTACTCACTTGAAACATAAAGAGAAATATACCATAATAAAAATTAAATATAATATATAATAAAATATAAAATTATCATTTCAAATATAAAAATTATAATAAATATTATACAATATAATAATTTCATTATAATAAAATACACATAAAACAATTAGATAATCTAATCATCAAACATATAGACATACATCAAAACATACTAAAGAGACTATATCATGATCATATTATGATCAAATAAAAGTTAAAATGTATAACTAGGATTGTCACTTCAAATATGAGTATAAAAAATCATAATATTTATCATAGAGCATAATAAGCACCTTAAATATATAATAAAAGGATAATATGTAACATCTTAGTGAAAGCAATATCTTTGAATCATGATCATTTGGGAAAATAATGAAGCTATTTTAAATTATAGAGATCAGGATAATATAAAATAATTTAATTTAGTAATCATAGTATATACAAATTATATAAAAGACACATTAAATGTATTAAATATAAATATAAAATAATAATAAAATAAAGAATAATCATTGCAAAGGGGTTTTAATATTATTATAAATATTATGGAATATAGTAGACACATCATAGAAAACATATAAGATAATTAAGTCTAATCATAATAGGTTAATATGCACATCAAATATATAGTACATAGATTAAATATGAAGATAAAATATCATGATAAAAAATAAGTAAAATATAAAAAATTTATTTCAAACAAGATATAAATTTGTTATGTTAGATATGTGCATAAAAATTATAAATTAAATATAGAATAGTCATTTCAAACATGACTATTAAAATCATAAAAAGTACTATGAAATATCCAAGACACATCATTAAAGACATATAAGACAATTAAGTCCTATCATAGTAAGTTAATATGCACATCGAATACAGAGTACTCACTTGAAACATGAAGACAAATATACCATAACAATAACTAAAAAATATAAAAAATAAGATATAAAATTATCATTTCAAATAAAATATACAATTGTCATTTCAAATATGAATATAAAAATTATAATAAATATTATACAACATAATAATTTCATCATAATAAAAGACACATAAAATAATTAGACAATCAAATCATCAAATACATATATGTACATCAAACATACTAAAGACAAATATATCATGATCAAATAAAAATAAAAATGTATAACTAAGATTGTCATTTCATATATGGGTATAAAAATCATAATATTTATTATAAATAATAGTAAGCACCTTAGATATATAATAAAATTATAATAAATAAATAATTTTTTTATAAGTTTTTTTTTTTTTTTTTTTTTTTGTTAAATTTTTTATAAGTATATCCTCACTACAATACAAAATATTGTTCTTCTTACTTTTATTAAAAATTATTATTTTTATTCTTAATTTAATTAAAAAAGAATAATACTTTAATTGTTTGATTTCTTATGAACCATTTAAATGTTCTAGAGAAAAAACACACTTTTTAATTGTTTAATAATAAAAGGAATCAAAATAAATTAAATTATAGAATACATTAAAATAAATTAAATTTTAATTAAGATTTTACTGATTTTTCAAAACATGCATCTATTGATTGTTTAATAATAAAATATATCAAAACATATTAAAATAAATTAAAATTTTATTAACTTTCAAATAAATATTTAATTTTAAAAATAAAATAAAAGACTAAAACATGATCCTATGAATCATTCATTTAATTCATAAATACATCATTAATATTAAATTTAAAACAACAATTAAGAAGCACAAATAAACAAATATTAAAAAATCACCCAATTTAAAAATTAATAAAATATGAAAATGAGAGTTTTTAAAATAAAATAAAATTTAAGAACATATTAAATATAAAAAAGAACATCCCACTGAATCCTAAGGAATTAAATATAACAAAGAAGATCATACTGAATATAAAATAATAAAGAACAATGTCCTATTGAATCTATAGGGAAGATATTAAGATCCAAAAAAATCATCCAACTCGAAGGCTAATAGAAGATGGAAGTGAGGTCTTTTCTTTAAAAGTGGGTCTATTTTTAGGAGTATAGAAAAGAACAACATCCGACTGAGTTTATAGGGAAGCCTTTTGAGTAATACGGTACATTTTTCTTATGTGCTACAATGGAGTTTTGAAAAGCACAACAAAATAAAAAATAGATTCATACAAGATGTTAATAGTAACAGGAAAAGGTGTTTTATACTTTTTACTACTGTATTCATTGTACAGTATTTGAAGGCTAGAACTGTCAAGGATGTGAAAAAAAAAAAAACCATTTTTCCAAACACCATGAACAAGTATATGATTTTTGAAGTGATGTAACAGAGTCTTATGATAACAGTCAATTTCAATCATAAGTTTTAAGCAAACATGAATATAAATGAACACAAATATGCTCAAAATAGTTGTGTTTGGGTACAATTGGATACAATCCATGGCTCAAAATCTGTGAGTAGTTTTTACCTTTCTCCCATAAACATTGGATGATGTTTTCCTAAAGTCTTTTTCCTCGCACAGTTATCATACCAAACGGATGTTTTCAAAGCACTAGAACGAAAAGTGTTGGAGTGCCTGGAGATTCTCACAGGAAAATATTCATGTGGAGGAATGCACTCGTCTTCAGATGTAGAATGATCTTGTTCCAGATGACGCAGAGATATATAATCCTCGTCCTCTGACGAGGGAGGAGGAGGTGGTGGAGCAATAAATCTAGAATTTCTCCTTGGAGAAGCAACATGGAGAATTAGGAGCGGCTGGAGATTTTCTAACTGGAAAAGATGGTGGAAAATCATCTTCATATGCAGAAGTGGAAGAATCCTCATCCACTTCAGGTTAAGTACTTCGTTCACTTTACGGACTTCGTTCTCTTTCTGTGGGGAACTTTGTAGGTGTCAAGCGCCTGCCGCTCCTTTGCTCCATTCTGTCTGCCATTAAAAAGAAGGGAAACAAACAAAGAAAAGAGACAAAGTGCTGCTGGTACTGCTGCTGCCGCTTCTGCATATACAATGGCAAATTGTAGGTATGTGTATATATATCTGCAATACACAATTTGCAAGCTGTGTATACGTTGCGATTGATATATATACACCCATTCATGTTTAGCTTTGTTGGTCGTTAAAATAACTAACAATTAGGTTAAGAAACAGTTGAAACTGCTGGTTGTATGCGTTGGTGCTTTGCATTTACGAATATAATTCATGAGTTACAGTAACATGCCGGTTTCAAGCCATTCATCCCATTGCTGCGCCGCCTATGCTTTTTAATACGTCACGTGATTATTTTCTTTATAATTTCCTGCTGGTTAACTTTGATCGGCGCATTTTTATTTTCTATTTTTGTACTTGCATGTTTGATAAGCATTGCCATGTTCGTCTTCTCGTATTAAAGTGTTGTAAAAAATTTTTTTTTGGGTGGCGAGGGGGGATTGAAGGATAAACATCTTAAATCTAAAACTTTAAAGCTTGTTAGGTTATTTATTCTTCCGATTTGAACCCAAGTTAATTATATGTATAAATGGTTCATATTTAATATAACGAGTCATATTATACTAATACCGTAAGGAAAACAATAGGAAGGAAAACATTATCCTTTCTAAAAAGAAAGATTTCAATAAGATAAGACCAAAAAAAAAAATTATCATTATTTTTATTGAAGTGAAAAATATTAGCTTGTATTTAAGTGGTACATTCATTTTTTTATTCAAACATTTTGCTACTTGATATTTTACTTTATAAATACACTTTATAAGATGTATTAATGAGGTCCATGTATCTCTAAGTTGATTTAATGACGAAGTTATAGAGGTAGGATATGCATATTTTAAGCATAATTAAATATATGTTTCATATTTGAAATATAATGGAATCCTTCTTACATATTAAGAGTACTTGTTATAGTCCCTCAACTTAACCAACACTCACAAACTCACAAGTATATATCATTGTCATGATGTCTAATAATATTGAAAATGCTTCACTTTTGTGATGATACATCTAATCAAAGCACAATGCCAATACATAGATCCAATAAAAACAATATATTAATGGTCACGATCATTGCAATGACTATTTTACCAAATGCAACCCAAAAAAATAAAATATATCTCTCTTCTCTGCAAGTTTCTTGATCACTAAATTTAATGTTTATTTATCAATGCTCACCATTATTTTCATTCAAGCAAATATTTTTAACTAATGCCAACTTATTTTTTACTAAAATAGAATAATATATGTTTCCTTTAAAATTATTCTATGTGTGTGTGTGTGTGTGTGTGTGTGTGTGTGTGTGTGTGTGTGTGTGTGTGTGTGTGTGAGAATGAGGACTACCTCATTATCTAGTGTTATTATATTTATATAAAACACACAAACATCCTATTTTTTTTTATAGGCCTTATACTTATAGAGTGGATCCTACATACATTGGACATTGATTTTAGGTGAGGAGCATGTGCTGAAAACAAACCTAGAACCGTATGTGTTTGGGTGGATAGCATGACACTTCCACTTGCAGAGCTACGAAACAACAAATTTATAACCCTATATGATATATAAATTACTCTCATAACCGCAAATCAACTAACTTACAACTTCCATGTATTATACAAGTTAAATTAAAAATGACTGTACATATTTAAGTAACAATTTTATATTTAAAAAAATAAATAACACATCTAATATATAGTAGACATATCAAACATGAAAATATAGTGTTGTTTTATTATAGAAGATACATAAGACAAATCAACATAGTAACAAGCACAAAGACAATCCGAAAGTAGACAAGCATCCAAAAATCATCCAATTCAAAGGTTGCCTTTTGAATATGGAAATGAAAAGTCTCTTTTTTAAAAGAGTATTTTTTCAAGCATCTTAAATATAAAAGAACAATCTACTAGTGAGATTATAGCGAAGCTTTTAGGTAGAAGAGAAGTGCAGTTTTATTGTGTATTTCAATAGTACATTATTCTCATATTAAAACCACCATTTAAAAAAAAAGAGAGATCGTATTCTCTTATAAATATTTCTAAAGGGCAACCTTTTTTTTAAAGAGTGACACACAATATATTTAAATGTTGATGCATGTAATGGATTCCTACAAGATGTTAATAGCAATAGAAATATGTGTTCTATACATTTTACTACTGTTTTTGTTGTACAATATTTTTAGGCTAGAATTCTCAAGAATATTAAAAAAAAACCAGTTTCTCTAAACACAACTAACAGTTAATTTCAATCATAAAGTTTTAAGCAGACATGAATATAAATGAACACAAATATGCTCCATAGTTGTGTTTGGTACAGATGGATACAATCCATGGCTCAAAATCTTTCAGTAGTTTTTACCTTTCTCCCATAAACATCGGATGATGTTTTCCAAAAGTCTTTTTCCTCCCACAGTTATCACACCAAACGGGTGTTTTCAAAGCACTAGAAGGAGAAAGTGTTGGAGCGCCAGGACATTTTCTCACAGGAAAATATTCATGTGGAGGAATGCACTCGTCTTCAGATGTAGAATGATCTTGTAACAGATGACGCCGAGATATATAACCCTCGTCCTCTGACGAGGGAGGAGGCGGTGGTGGAGCAGTAAATCTATAATCTCTACTCGCAGAAGCAGCAGTTGGAGAATTAGGAGCGGCTGCAGATTTTCTAACTGGAAAAGGTGGTGGAAAATCATCTTCATATGCAGAAGTTGAAGAATCCTCATCCACTTCAGGTAAGTAAACATAATTTTCTTTCTTGAAGTAATCTTTATTTAGACTTCGTTCACTGTACGGACTTCGTTCTCTTTTTCTGGGAAAACTTTTAGGTGTCAAGCGCCTGCCGCTCCTTTCCTTCATTCTGTCTGCCATTAAAAAGAAGGGAAACAAACAAAGAAAAGAGACAAAGTGCTGCTGCTGCTGCTAGTTCTTCTGTATATACAATGGCAAATTGAAAGTATGTGTATATATATCTGCAATACACAATTTGCAAGTTGTGTATACGTTGCGGTTCATATATATACACCCGTTCATGTTTAGCTGTGTTGGTCGTTAAAATAACTAAGAATTAGGTAAAGAAACAGTTGAAACGGGCGGTTGTATGCGTTGGTGCTTTGCAATTACGAATGTAATTAATGAATTAAAGTAACATGCCGGTTTCAAGCCATTCGTCCCATTGCTGCGCTGCCTATGCTTTTTAATACGTCACGTGTTTATTTTCTATATAATTTCCAACTTGATCCAAAAGTGTTGAGTTAATTTTGATCGGCACATATTTATATTTAATTTGTCTACTTGCATGTTTGATAAGCATTGTTTAATCTCTTTTTGATTGAGGGATAAACATTTTGAACTTAAAACTTTATAGTTCATAACGTTATATATTTCTCGGACTGTAATTTAAGTTAATTGTATGTATAAATAGATGTTATTTAATATAAGGACCCTGTTCTCTCCAAATCTTGCATTTTAGAAGAGGTTGTTCAAGCCTCTTTAAGATTTGGGCAACATGGGAATACTTCTAGGTGTGTGGGGCACCTGTAGTGGAAGTAAACCTCTATATTTTAAGGGGTAGCTCCCTAGATATGACTTGATGTGCTTATGCTACTAAAACTGTCTATTATGGGTGAAAAGGGAGAGAAAGATACATAAAGCAAACCTAACCTAGGAGGTGATACACCAAGAGTTGCTTCCATTTGTATACTTGGTATTTGCATAATGAACTAAGACAACCAAACTAGCCTCAACACCATTAATGGAGCTCCCTAGCATTAGTGTTTCTCATGAAGGCAAATAACAAATCAAAAAATGAAGGTAAGTGAAGGGAAGGTCACATATGACACTACCAAACTCATACACACTTCAAGAGTCTATTACAACAGCATACACTTCATGAAATCTATTACGAGAGCAAGAACACATTCAAGGATTTCATAAAAACAAGATGAACTCAATCTATACTTGACATTCAAGATGGATCACTTCAACACATAGTGCAAATGGGCTTAGAGTATAACCAACTTGCTTCTTATTATCTTTAGTACAAATCAAGGTACAATTTTGGTAGGGCTTCACCATACCAAGAGTTGAAATTCCCCAATAGCCAAAATGACTCATACTTATAGAACTTGGAAGATGAGAGAGAAAGAAGAAGTTGAAGATGAACAAGGACAAGTGTCCAAAGGTGAAAATCAGTTAAAAGGCATGTGGATGAAGTGTAAGAAGAGTCATGAAACTGAAATGCACTTGATCACATCCCAAATTAGCCTCTCCTCCAAGTGTGGCATAGAAAATCTTCTCCATTATTATCTCTTATGAACTACCTTCATCATAGGCCCTTATTGAGCATTCCAAAGCAAGTGATGGACAAATATCTCATGTGCGATGATGAGAGGGAGTTACAAATATGATTCCACATGCATTGAGAGTTTTCTTGATCATGACATTCTCTTACAGAATCTCATCATCACTTTGCAACCGTGATCACTCTCCAATAGGCTTGTTTTGACACTTGGAACTAGAATCTTTGTATCTTCCCTAACTGATCCATACCAGGGGTCTTGTGTCACATGTTAGGACACCTCATATGCTTGGCTTCATAAAAAAACATCATAAAAAGCCACCAAACGTGAGTTACCATGTTGTTTACTATGTCATTTTAGATGCCACTTTAGACTGGCTAAAGAGAGAGTCCTAATAGGAGCACTTATGGTCATTTACAAGCTCTAAAAATGGCATGAAGAGTTGGTTTAAGTCCCAAACTACCTCCTAAATTGATTTTTATCACATGGTAATCTTCAGGACTTGCAAAACAGAAGAAAATTTCAAGAAAACCTACTTTTTGCATCTCATATATGGATTTCGTACAATCCAATTCCATGGATTTGATTTGCATAGAGTTAAAAAAAAAATACTCATGGTCATATTCATCCATTTGGAGGCACTTCTAGGCTCATTTTCACCATCAGGTCATAAAACAGGGTTTATACTGATGGAGTCTATAGTTTTGTTGTATGAGTCTGTAGCTGGACTAATGGAGTTCATAGCTTTTTTGATGGATTAAACATCTCATAAACACCCCTTCTAGGTTGATTTCTCATGTTATTCTAGGAATTTTACAACCGTACAAATATTCACTTGAGCTCTCTTTGCCTTTTGGTCCATCAATTTCATCAAATTTTCTCAAAATTATCATCTCCATGCAAAGGAAAAATACCCCTGCTCTGAAAAAGAATAGAGAGGAATTTCCTTGCTAGTTTTAGAAAATTAACTACTTGATAATCTTATACAGGTCTTTATGGTACTCTATACCAAATTTGGGCACTTAACTCCTCCATTTGACCCTCCAACATTGTACATATCTTAGGCAGACCTTATGAACCAAACAGTCTGTGAAGGTGGGCAGGGTATGACTGTATTTGTAGGTTCTAGGGATTGCCTTGAGCTTGATTGGGACATGTATATATCCTCCATGCCTCTCATTATATATCCCAACCATTTTCTAGTCTATTAGACCTTCCTGCAATCTAATATGCCTTTTGGAAACCAAGACTAGGTCTTTGACTGCGTGTGGAGGACCACTATTTAGGATACTAGCTGTAGGTGGTTTTGAGTTTAGTTTGGGATTTAAGGACATAAACAACCTCCCTTTATTTTCATAATATCATGTAGGTGATCCTTCATCAATTTTCCAAGTTATATTTCAATTTATTTTCACTAGTTCATGACCTATTCCCAAGATTAAGCTCACTATTTGTTTGGACTAAGACACTTTCAACCTACTTGTAGGTGGAATTTGAACCTTGACTTATGGATTAGAGCTCTATCTCTTCATGTTATTTAGGTCATGGTATTCTCCTTATGTTATTATTTCACTTTGGAACCTTCAAGCTAGCATCATTTCACGATTAGGTCCTCAAGGAGACACCTCTGCCTTCACTATGTTTCATGCATATTCACAGGCTTGCTCTAGGTTACCATGGCTTATTTGTCGTTTGTTGATGATTATTTGATGTTATATGAATGTATTTGAATCATCAAACACTATGTATCATCTTGAAGGATCCAAACAAGGTCTAAATTCCAACCTTCCAACTCACTGTTTACTAACCTTGTTGTAGGTGACCCTTCGCAAGCTTGTGTATGGACAGGGGAAGGTGCAATGGTGATCAAAACCTCAAACTTCACCTTTTATTTGTTATTTTGGATCAATAATGTTGTTTGAATCATTTACTATGGTTTGAGTTTGATGGAATAGTTAGAATATTCCATAAAAATTGGAAAGTCACTTTTCCATCAATCTCCTATAGACATCACTACCCTTTTTCAGTGTGTTTGCAAGCAGTTTCAAGGTGTTCAAACTCCATCTTCCACTTACCCTTTTAACCTAAAAATTGGCATAGTCCTTGTCTATGGATAGGGATACTAGGCTAAATAATCAAGATCATTATAAACTCCTTTTGTAATGCCATATCTTATCCCAAAAAGGTTGAAGGATCTCTGTTTTGGTCCTTTGGGGACTACAAGGCCAATACAGTCAATAGGTTTTTGGAAGTGGTTTTCATAGCCTCTTGACAATTATCCATTTAAATAATCATAACATGATTTTTATAAATAATCAAGGGTTACAAATAGGACTTCATCACACCTCCATATATTCCACCATGACATCAGCAAGGCCTATAGATGAAAGTTTGATTGTGATATGCAGGCAAGAACATGAAAGAATAAGAAAATGCAAGGATGAGACTCTCCAAGAACCTATAATGCATTTGATAGCCCTGAATTGAACCACATTCATTCATGACACACAACACCTTTAAAGGCAGCTGTAGGTGCACATTTCTAAGTATAGAGTAGTGGTAGTGAAATTGGACCAAAACAAGCTTAGGAAGAAACCTCTTAAACTATTTAGACCTCCAAAAGCAAGATATCAGTGGAAAAATAATGGAGAATCTTGAATAAACACATGGAAAATCTTTCCCTATCAGATCAAATCAAATGCTTCTGAAACAATTGCAACTAATGACCCATTCTTATATGCACAAGCATAAAATGTTGCTTGTAGTCAAAATGATTATTCATAAAGGAGGTGGAACTAAATTGAAACTTCTTTATATGAAAGTTAAATTCATTTAGAGTACTATCCACCCCTAGAATTACTCTTTCCAATTCCACCTATAAGGCCCATGCCAAGTGATTAAATCTAGCCCTTCTTTGCTTGCCAAGTGAAAATGGAGGAAAACAAGTTATAGATAAACTTTCTTGTATTATCCTTGTAATCCAAACATGGAAATGCCCTGTGGGAAGGTGAAGAGTCACTCCTCTACATTTTTAGCTGATGGTGGACTTGAGAAGTCCGTACAAGTGCCTAAAAACTCTTATTTTTAAGGAAAAGCTACCATTTCTTGATCATAACAGACTTCTAACTATCACCTGACTAATTCTAACATGATTTGAACTTATCCACATTGATATCCACCTTGATCACATATTTTTTAACACCCACCATCCATACAAGTCAATTAGTTAGCTAGAAAAGTGCCCAAATGACCCTTTTACCACATGAAACCTAGCAAATGGCCAATTTGTGACTTGAAGACACCTTGAAAAAATTCAAAGACCATTTTAGGACATTTTAAATATAATTTAACACTTTGAATAGATTTTACCAATGTTGACTTTGGTTGACTGAGCCATTACAAGGAGGATGGGTTTCAACAGGGACCAGGGAAAGGATAAGTGAGACATTTAAGACAATAGATGACCTGATAGGACATTTTAAAATTTATATAAAATTTTAAAATAGTATGGGTTGACCCAAATTTGACTTGGGGTCAAATCATTATAAATATGAATTCTTGTTTCACTTTAACTACCTCACTTTCTTCATAAGACTCCTTAGTTACTACATGATCCAATGATGCCTTACCAACATGTATTTCTTGGTTCCCCATGATGTCTTGAGAATTGACAAGTGGTTTTTCAGCTGATGTTTCTTCAAGCTCTTCAAGGAGCTTAGTGTAATCTCCCAATCTTGATCATTATCTCTTATGGATACTTCTTGCTCTATCTTCTCATATACTTTTCCTTCGACCTTGAAAAGTTCTTCAAGATCTTGTAGAAAATCAATGTACTACAGCCATTCTTCCATATCATATTTCACATCAAAGATCACCTCTTCCTTATGAACTTCTTCAAACACCTCATCTTGATCCTTGGTCATATGGTCCACTCCAAGTCTATCCCCATATTTTTTATGAGTAGTTATAACTTCATTTGAGTATTCTTTCTATTGGTTCAAGAAGGGTGAGTTATTCTTGATAGCCCCAAGTAGAGTTGCAATGATAAATTATTCTTCATCATTACTTGTGTCATCCTCTTATTTTACTACAAATTGAATTTGTTCCTCCTTTGATGCCTACCTTAAAAGAGTTCCTTCTTCAAGAAAAGATGGGGTGGGAGGGTGGCAAATGGATTAATGATCTGAAGAAAGAATGTAAGGTGTAGTGAGAGGATCATGAATGGATATGGAAGAAAGAGAAATATCTTGAAATGACTCTTGGATAACAACAAGGCTTTTTTGGGTTGAGGGCACATCACTTTCTTCCACAACTACCTCATGACTTGCATCATCTTCTTGGACTTCTCCTTTAACCTCTTTCTTTCCCCAATACTTCACAATTTGGTCCCAAGTTAGAATCTGGAACTAGTAGGCTCTTTTGAGAATTGAATAGGTTATTATTCAAGGAGAGGAATGGTGTAAGAGAGATATATAGGTCTATGGATTGGGGATGGAGTGTGATGTTCATGGACAGGCATGGAGATGGGTGAAATTTTTTGAATGGGATCTTAAGGGAGAGGTAAGATAGGATGACCAATAGGAAGGAGATCTTCTTCATACAAGATTTCATCATTTTCCTCATCTTCTTGAGGGTCTTCATAGTTTTTTGGAGATTCTTTTACAGCTGCAACTTGTTCCATATCCTCTTGAGTTTCCCATCTCTCTAACCTATCAATCCACCATTGAAAAGCCTCTCTTGCCATAGAGAATCCTTCGCTAATGACATATTGATTATCTTCCTAAACATACCCCCACATTTCCATTAACAATCCAACTGAAAATCTTAACCAATCTACAAGACCACCAAGAGTTTAATCACAACACTTATCTACCACACTCATATGTTTTTTTTAATTCTAAAAAATTTGGCATAATTGCCAACAAATTTTGAGAATGAGAGGTGTAGTAAGCTTGGACAAAGTGATTCGGCTATTTAATTTCTTCAAGCAAGGCTTTCAAAGCTTCATATTTTACCTCTAAATTAATGGTGTTACTTGACTCCTCATGACGAGGCTGAGGTGAATATGGGTCATATGGCTGGTCAACAACAACATACTCATTTGGAAAGGTACTAGGTTGACCATAGGACTGCCATGACTCATAGGGAGGATGGTATTCTTGATAGGACTGTTGAGAAGGATAGAAAGGGTCATAAAAATGTTGATAGGGAGGTGTATGGTAAGGATTCTCCTCATAGCCATCCATATCAACTTCATAAGTCACATGAAAAGACACGATTTGATCAAAAAATTTAGCAATAGATACCTAGGCTACTTATAACTAAAAATTCATTTGAAGTCACCATTGGAGCTTGCTTGGATGCTTCAAAAATATGATAAGAGAGAAGACGCACCAATAATCTTCCCACTATTTGGACATTGTCCCACTGGGTGTGCCAAAATTGTTGTCTCCAAATCTTGTACCTTAGAAGAGGTTGTTCAAGCCTCTTCAAGATTTGGCCAACATGGGAATACTTTCAGGTGTGTGGGGCATATATAGCAGAATTAAACCTCTATATTTTAAGGGTTAGCTCCCTAAATATGACTTGATATGCTTATGCTACTAAAACTACTTATTATGGGTGAAAAGGGAGAGAAAGATACATAAAACAAACCTAAACTAGGAGGTGGTACACCAAGAGTTTCTTCTATTCATACACTTGGAATTTTCATAATGAACTACGACAACCAAACTAGCCTCAACACCATTAATGGATATCCATAGAATTAGTGTTTCTCATGAAGGAAAATAACAACTCAACAAATTAAGGCAAGTGAAGGGAAGGTTAGATATGACACTACCAAACTCATACACACTTCAAGAGTCTATTGCAACATCATACACTTCATGAAACTTGTTAGGAGGAAAGTCATTTATAGCAACACATTCAAGGATTGCATGAAAACAAGATGAACTCAATCTATACTTGACATTCAAGATGGATCACTTCAACAAGTAGTGAAAATGGGATTAGAGTATAAATATATTTCTTCTCATTATCTTAAGTACAAATCAAGGTACAATTTTGGCAGGGCTTTGCCATACCAAGAGTTGGAATCCCCCAATAGCCAAAATGGCTCATACTTATAGAACTTGGAAGATGAGAGAGAAAAGAGAACTTGAAGAGACACAAGGACAAGTGTCCAAAGGTGAAAATTAGTTAAAAGGAATGTGGATGAAGTGTAAGAAGAGTCATGAAACTGAAATTCACTTGATCACATCTCAAATTAGCCTCTTCTCCAAGTATGGCATAACAAATCTTCTCCATCATTATCTCTTATGAACTCCCTTCATCATAGGCCTTTAATGAGCATTTCAAAGAAATTGATGGACAAACGTCTCATGTGTGATAATGAGAAGGAGTTACAAAGATTATTCGACCTACATTATGATTTATCTTGATGATGACATTCTCTTACACAAGCTCATCATCACTTAGCAACCATGATCACTCTCTAATAGGATTGTTTTGACACTTGGAACTAGCATCTTTGTATCTTAAATAAATGATCCATAATAGGGGTCTTGTGGCATGTGTTATGACACTTTATATTCTTGGGTTCATCAAAAAATTCATAAAAATCCACTAAACTTGAGTTACCATGTTGTTTACTATGTCATTTAAGATGCCACTTTAGACTGGCTGAAGAGAGAGACCTAGTAGAAAAACTTGTGATAATTTAAAATATTTTAATATGGAATGAGGAGTTGGTTTAGGTCCCAAGATACCTCTTAAATTTATTTGTATCTCATGGTCATCTTTAGGACCTGTTAAACACAAGAAAAAGACAAGAAAACCTATTTTTTGCATCACATGTATGGATTCCATACAATCCAATTCCATGGATTTCATCCTCATAGAGTTAAAAAAAACCTTTATTATTATAATCATGGTCATTATCATCCATTTATAGGAACTTATAGGCTCATTTTCACCATAGGGTCTTAGAATAGGGTTTATATCAATGGACTCTGTAATTTTGCTATAGGAGTCTGTAGCTATACTGATGGAGTCCATAGCTTTTATGATGGATTAAAAATATATAAAATACCATTATAGGTTGATTTATAATGTTAATCTAGGCATGTTACATCTATACAAATATTCACTTGAGATCTCTTTGCCTTTTCATCCATCAATTTCATCAATTTTCTCAAAATTGTCATCTCCATGCAAAGGAAAAAATGCCACTACTCTGAAATAGAACAAAGAGGGTTTGCCTTAATATTTTGTAAAATTAACTATTTTAACATCTTATACATGTGTTTATAGTAATATTTACCAAATTTTGGCACCTAATTCCTCCATTTGACCCTCCAACTTCGCACATCTCTTAGGCAGACTTTTATGAACCAAGCAGTCTGTGAAGGTGGGCAGGGTATGAGTATGTTTATAGGTTTTAGTGATGGTCTTGAGATTTAATAGGAAATTTATGTATCCTAAATTACTCTCATGATGTACCCCAACTATTATATAGTTTATTTTACCTTCAAACATCTTCCATGCCTTTTGGAAACCTAGACTAGGCTTTTGAATGCTTGTTGAGGACCATTGTTTAGGATACTAGCTGTAGGTGGTTTTGAGATTAGTTTGGGATTTAAGGACACAATATAACCTAATTTTATATTCATAATCTCATTTAGGTGATCCTTCATAAATTTTCCAATTTGGATTTCAAATTTTTTGCACTAGTTTATGATCTATTCCCAAGATTAGGCTCACTGTTTATTTGGACTAAGACACTTTTAACCTACCTATAGGTGTAATTTAAACCTTGAATTAGGGATATATACATATATATATATATATATATATATATATATATATATATATATATATATATATATATATATATATATATATTATTATTATCCTTATTCTCTTATTTCACTTTGGAACATTCAAGCTACCATCATTTCGTGCTTAGGTCCTCAAGGAGACACCTCTACCTTGATTGTGTTTCATGCCTATTCACAGGGTTGATGTAGGTTACCATGTCTTATTTGGGGTTTGTTGATGATGATTTGAACTCATATAAATGCATTTTAATCACCAAAAACTTTATATCATATTTAAGGATCCAAAAAATGTCTGATTTCCAACCTTCCAACTCACTATTTACTAACCTTATTGTAGATGACCCTTCCCAAGCCTGTGTATGCATAGGGGAAGGTGCATTGGTGATCAAAACCTCAAACATCACATTTTATTTTTAATTTTATCTCAAGAGTGTTTTTGGAATCATTTAGGATGGTTTGATCTTGATTTCATAGTGAGAATATTCCATAAGAATTTCAAAGTCACTTTTCCATCAATCTCATGTAGACATCACTACTATTTTTTAGTGTGTTTGCAAACACTTTCAAGGTGTTCAAACTCCATCTTCCACTTAAAAATTTGACCTAAAAATTGGACTATTACTTGTATGTGGATAGGGATACTAGGCCAAACTCATTATAAACTCCTTTTTTTGTGCCATATCTTATCCCAAAAAGGCTCAAGGATCTTTGTTTTGGTCCTTTTAGGATTGCAAGGCCAATATAGCCTATATGCTTTTGAAAGTGGTTTTCATAGCCTATTAAAAATTATCCATTTAAATAATCCTAACATGATTCTCATCAATATGCAAGGGTTAAAAATAAGGTGTCATCACACCTTCTTATATGCCACCATGACGTCAACAAGGCCTTTAGATGAAGATTTGACTATGATATGCAGGCAAGAACATGAAAGAGAAGGAAAATGTAAGGATGAGACTCTCGAAGCACCTATAATGAATTTCATAACCGTAAAATAAAAAAATTCCATTGAAGACATCAGGAAACATCTTCAAAACAACTTCAATAGCACCTGTAGGTGCACATTCCTGAGTATAGAGTAGTGGTAGTGAAATTGGAACAAAACAAGCTTAGGAAGAGCTTCTTGAACTATTGAGACCTAAAAAAGCAAGACATCAGTGAAAAAAATGGAGAAGACCTGAGAAAAACATATAATAAACTCCCATATCAGATCAAATCAAATTATTTTGAAATAATTGCAAACAGTGACCCCTTCCTAAATGCACAAGCATAAAAATCTGCCTAAAGTCAAACTGATTGTTCATAAAGGAAGAGTAACTAAATTTTAACTTATTTATATGAAATTTAAATTCACTTAGAGTAATATCCACCCCCAAAATCACTTTTTCCAATTCCACCTATACGGCCCATTGCAAGTGATTGAATATGGCCTTTCTTTGCTTGCCAAGTGAAAAAAGAGGAAAATAAGTTGTAGATAAAATTTCTTGTATTCTCCTTGTAATAAGAACATGTAAATGACCTATGGGGAGGTGAAGAGTCACTCCTCCATGTTTTCAACTGATGGTGGACTTGAGAAGTCCATACAAGTGCCCAAGAACTCCTATTTTTGAGAAAAAGTAATATTTCATGATCATAATAGACTTATAACTTTCACCTAACTGATTCTAATATGATTTGAACTTATCCACCTTTATGACATATTTTTTAACTCTCACCATCCATACAAGTCAATTAATTAGCTAGAAAAGTGGTCAAATGACCCTTTTCCCACATGAAACCTAGCAAGTGACCAATTTGTGACTTGAAGACACCTCGAAAAAATTCAAAGATCATTTTAGGACATTTTCAATACAATTTAACACTTTGACTATGTTTGAATATATTTGACCAATGTTGACTTTGGTTGACTGAGCTAGTATAAGGAGGATGGGTTTCAGCAAGGACTAGGGAAAGGGTAAGTTAGACAAGTAGGATAATAGATGACCTCATAGGACATATTAAACTTTCTCTAAAATTTCAAAATAGTAGGGGTTAACCCAAAATAGTATTCTCCTTTAAGGCTACCTTTTACCCTTAAGATAGTAAGGGCAAAAGGTAGCCTTATAAGAGAGGTTATTTTCTAACTTTTCCTCTAGATTAATCATGATGATCAAATTAGTTGGATAAGTTGTAATAAATTAGAATACATTGAGGTTTGATTAGTTTTAGGTATCTATCAATGAATTGATTGAGTAAATGGGGCATTTAAGTGTGTAATTCAGATCAATTCAATTGTAAAATTTTAATTACAATTAATTAGCATGAATATTTTGTTTTAATTACATAACTGATATGTCCAGTGAAATAAATTAAAACTAATTAGATATTGGTTCAATATAGTGTGTGAGTTGGTTTAATTTATCCATATGAATATATTCAAATGATTAGTGTGAATTAGAAATTGATTAGTTTTAATTGTATGTTTAATTGAGTAATTAGTTCAATTGAAATTGTAATCGATTAAGATGAATTTTAGTTGGAGCTCCCAAATTGCTTCCCTAATTTAAGCAATTGAAACCCAATCACATCAAAAATTAAAATAGTTTAGGATCGATTAATTTAATTAGGGGCTCAATCATCAGACTAATTAGGCTCAAATTCATATTAATTAGTTAGAATTAAGTTTTTGGGGCTTGATTAGAATTGATTGAAATCTATTATGAAATCATTATTTGATTGGCTCAATCATGCACTTAATAGGGATAATCAAACCCTAATTCATATTGTTTTGTTATAATTAAGTGTATGGGTCTTGACAGTCTCAATCAGGTTTGTTTTGACTATCTCAAGTAGTTACACATCTTAAGGGTACATGAATATCTTTAGGGGGAATGATGTCATAAGGTGACAACCAACTAACACAAATTATTATATGGTATACAGTAGTTTTGGTATTTTTTAATTTTTTTTATTAACAATAGATTAAAGCCTTAAGGGCCTAGAACATCTTAGTGGGATGTGATTGAGTAAATTTGGTATTGTGTATAAATGGACATCTTAATGAGATACGACTAAGTAAATTTGATATTGTGTATAAATGGTCATATTAAGGAGATGTGTCTATCTTAATGGGACTTGTATTGAAAGTCAATGAAAATAATGTGGATTGAACTTATGGATCGTATGTCTTATTTAGAAAAAGAGCCACATGAATCTAAATTAATAATTGGGGTTAATTAAGCCCAATTAACCTAATTAAAATAAATTATTTTATTAATTTTATTATGTAAAAATTATAATTTATTGATGTCCACTCCATGGTAAATGTGTTTAATTAGATTCTAGGGGAATAATTTCCTTAAGGCATCACGTCTCCTTATGACACTCAACTCCCCTTAAGGCATCATGTCCCCTTAAGATAAGCATGCCCTATTAGGAAAAACTCAACTACACACAAAATTAGTTCAATATTGACACAAAAATATTGTTAATTTAGTCCAAAAATATTACACCCTAAAAATTGATAAATAATGGGTAGCTAACTGTGTCCCCCGTAACTACCTCAAAAAAATTGAAAATTAATTTTTTTAAATGTGTATAAAATTGGGCCTATTTTTTAAACCTATATTTTTTTTTTCTCAAATTTGGATGAAAAATGAAAGGTACATAAATAAAGATAGACATTTAGTTGTGACATATAGTGTAATATAAAGACATAATAAAAAATCAATATAAATATATTTTTTAAAAGTAATACATACATACATATATATATTCAAGAAATTTATCAATGAAATTTATAGTTTTTTTTATGGCCGATATTTATTTTTTTAATTTTTTAGTTTAAAACAAATTTGATTATATATGTTTAGGTCCAAAGATTAGGCTCAGGAATCAAATCCATTTGAAAGCCTAAAGGAACTTTTTTATAGAATTTAATATAGTCAAAGTGTCCACACACTATAGCATGTACATAAAGTAGCATGCACACCTTATAAAGCATGCACATTAGATGTTACTATTGACTTGGTGCATATATATGGGCATGGTTCACCTCTATGTTTATCCTAAAGTTTGAAAGTGGGACATTTGTCATGCATAACATGACATTCATTTTTTCTTGTTTCTTTTTTATAGATCATTAATATATTAAATTTGACCAATTATAATTTTATGGTGATTAGATATGTTATATGAATAAATTAACGTTTTTTTAGAGTGAGTTGGTAATGTTTGATCACAAACTAAGTGAATTAGTCAACTGGTGATGAAAACCTAGACAATCTAAGCAAAATAATACATAGACATAAATTCAAAAATTGCATGAAAGTAAACTTCTCTATTAATTCTCATTACATGAATAAAATATTCTAATAGTCTTAAATTAAAAAAAAATCAAAATTAGAGTTGACATTCATAATTAAGAAACATAAATAAATCAAAAGCTACCTAAAATTAACTATCCCATGCAATTTTTAGAAAATTGCTATTTTTAGTAACTTTTATCTTTTAGTGATTTTTCAACCACTATTTTAGAATTTTGAATCAAGATTGGATAGGCCTAAAAATATCCATATATTTTCTAAACAAAAAATTAACCCAACAAAAAAATTTCAACTAAATTTCATGTTCAAATAAAAAAATACACTATTTCTAAAAATGGAAATATCCTGAAAAAAACCAAAATGCATATTTTGGATTCTCATATGGTAATGTGTAGCTTGAAAAATGTTTTGAAAACATCGCTAGTAAAATAGGAATGGTTATGTCTGAATTAAACTTTTGAAGATGGTCATTTTGGCCAAAGAGAGCTCAAACAGAATTATGAATCAAAAGTTATGGTCTTTGGAAGTTTAGTCTCCCCATCAATTGGTGCAACCATTAATATGTTTTGGGAAAAATTAAGCCTCATTTAATCCTAATTATGATTATAGTATATTATTTTGGGGTCAATTGGCCCCACTTACATCATTGATTGAACCAATTAATCTTTTGGTTCAATTTGAGGCGCAATTTGAGCCAATTAGAGACCCTAAACTTAATTTGATTGTATAAGATGTGACTTGGGGCTCAATTTTACCTAATATATTCATTGATTGAACTAAATGTTAAATTTAGTTTAATCATGGATGTAAATTAATATAATTTGAGCCCATTAAACAATATTGTGACTAAAATATGTGATTCAAGGCATAATTGGTTCCAATTACATCATTGATTAACAAATTAGTGAATTGGTTTAATCAAGGATGTAATTTGGGAAAATTAGATCCAAAGGAATTTCCACTAAATGTTGTGATTTGTGGCTCAATTTATCTTAAATCCTCATAGGGTAAATGAGTTAGTCAATTGTTGCAATCAAATTAATGTGATTTAGGCCAAATTAAATATTGTGTTCACGTAGTTATGACTATAAGATGCAATTAGGGGCTCAATTGGGCCCAATTATGTCACTAATTAAACCAATTAGTTTATTAGTTCAATGCATGGAATAATTTTAGCCAATTAGAGACCTTTGCACCTAATTATAACTGTATAAGATGTGATTTTTAGCTCAATTAGAATTAATGTGTTTCATATATTGATCCAAATAGTTAATTTATTTGAATCAAATAGGAAAATAAGTCCAATTTGAGCCCCTTAAACTTTATTATGAATATACTATGTGATTTGGGTCTCAATTGGCCTAAAGTGCATGATTGATTCAACCAATTAGTGGATTGGTTTAATCGGGCACATAACTTGGATCAATTGGAGCATGTTAAAGATAATTTTGACTATAAGATGTGAATCAGGGCTGAATTTTACCTAGTTTTATCAAATATTGAGTGAATTGGTCACTTGGTGCAATTAACTTGATGTGATTTGGGTCAAATTGAGTCTTGTGCTCACTATAAGATGCAATTTTTGGCTTAGTTAGACCCAATTGTGTCATTGAATGAACAAATTAATTGGTTCAATTTGGGAAATAATTTAGGCTAATTATAGACCTTTGAACCTAATTAAAACTATATATGATGTGATTTAGGGATCAATTATCCCTAATGTCTTCATTGATTGAACATAAAATTTGACCTAGTTCAATCACAAAGATAACTTAAGCCAATTTGAGCCCTTCAACTTTAATGTGACTATATGATGTTATTTGGGCCTTAATTAGCCTCAATTGAATAATTTATTGAACTATTTAGTTATTTGGTTTAATCATATATGTAATTTGGGTAAATAGGAGCTTAATGAATGTAATTAAAATTATAGAAGTGTGATTTGGGGTTCGGTTTCCCCTAATTTCAACACAAAATGAGTAAATTAGTTAATTGTTAAAATCAAATTAATGCAATTTGCACCAAATTTATCCCTATGCTCACCTAATTGTGCTAATAAGATGTAATTTGAGGACCAATTGGTGATAATTACATCATTGATTAAACTAATTAGTTGATTGGTTTAATATGGGGTGAAATTTGGTCTAATTGAAGACCCTTTAACCAAATTACAACTATATAGGATGTGATTTTAGGTTCAGTTGGCCATAATTTATTCATTGATTGAGAAAAATAATAATTTTGGATCAATCATAGAGGCAACTTAGGAAACTTTAAGCCTATTCAACCTTATTATGACTACATATGATTTGGGGATCAATTTTGGCCCAAATTTCATCACCAATTCAACCAATTAGTGGATTAGTTTAATAAGTATCATAATTTGGTCCAATTAGATCCCCATAAGGGTAAATATGACCATAGGATATGATTTGAGGATCAATTACCATAAATGAATTATATAATTAATGCAATCGACTTAATGTATTTTGGGACAAATTGAACCCATGCCCACCTAAGTATGACTATTGGATGTGATTTGGGATTAATTAGCCCTAATTACATCACTAATTAAACTAATTAGTTGATTAGTTTAATATGAGCCATAATTTGGGCTAGGTGGAGATCCTATAAATACTAGAACTGAATATTTATAGTGCATCAATCATATACATTTGATAAATATCAATCAAAGGATATACCCTTCAATTGTAGACCTCCTTATTATTGAAAGGACCAGATTCACCATCTCAGTGTGCCTAAATGATTATTTATTTGTTTGACCTATATCATTTTGATGACCCAAGTCTCTTTTAGTGTAAAAAACTAATAAAACCTAGTTAATATCATTCATTATCAAATACATATCAGTACGTGATTTATATCTCTCTAGACACTACCGATCATAGTTGGAGACTATCATTGATGGTATTGTCTAGATCCTTATCTAGTCTTTAGTAAATAAAAGTCATTCAAATTACAATGTTGGGAGTAGAACAAGGCTACAATAATCACAAAGTGTAATTGGTTAACACATATGCGACTCAAACTATTATTGTCTATTGTATGTATGCATCTTTTCAAAGCAGAGTAATATTCTATAGAAAGTAAAGAGTCATTGTTTTGGATGTAGCGAAACGGTAGAATATAACGTGATAATAATTTGTAAAAAATCTTTTATATATCACTCACTTATATTTTGAAATGGTTTTGATGTGATAGAGATTAATATACAATTTGGAAATGGTTTTTCCTATATGTTTTTTATGGTTGTTTCATACATAGTGAATGCTCTATTTTCTAAAAAAAATTAGTCATGTAGATTATATTGAATGTTATATAGCTAATGAGTTTTTGTTTTATATGTATTTATATCTATTTAGTTAATAAATTATTAATTTCAATATGAATTATAGTTTGTTTTATATTTTTGTCATCTATTATGCAACTATCCCTATATCAACATGCTCTAATGGGTTTTATAGGAACCTTTGCTAACAATGACATGGTGAGCATTGAACTTATATTTGAAACATGTAGAGATGTTTACTAAGGAAAAGAGATTTAGAGAGATTGATAGATGAAAGAATCCACAACTCTTTATAAGAAGAAGACTAAAAAGAACTGGAAAGATTGAAAAATAAGTCATTTAGGAACATATACATAGAGAAATTTATGAAATATTTTGGAGTGAAATTCCTAGGCTATTAGCTACATGGTTTTCTATATTGGAGTATTATAATTTTTAGCCAAGAAGGAAAAAATTATAGTTTGTATAGAATAAAAATTAGACATCCTATGCACTTTAGATACTAATTGGACTTGTAGAGTAGATAGTTGGACGAAGACTAACATCAAAGATTACATCATAGAATTTGTTGTGTAAGGATACATATATTTTGAAGATGCTCAAGACCTATTTTTAAGAGGAATCAGAAAAAATTTCATACAACGACTACCTACTTTGATCAAGATGTTAGTTGTTGAAAAGGCCATGGTACCTACCCCTACCAACATGGATTAGTTGATTTGGAAATTATGGGGGTGTATGCAATGTATGAGTGAATGATTCAAAGTTAAACATAGGAACTTGAACATAAACCTAGAATATGGAGGATGCAAAGAAGTATAATGAAAAGAACATATTTGGATTAGAAATAGAACTGCGACACCAAAGAAGATGGATTAAATGAAATAATACAAAGTTAAATATGAATAAGTTTAAGATTAAAATAGAAGATTTATAAGATATGGGAGCCCATAGAGAGGTTAGATAAGTTACAAAAATTAGATAATTAAGAGAGTATGCAGAGTGAGAAATGGAAGAGACTGAGAAAGAAAAATGTAGAATTTAGGATAGAGAGGATATTGAATAGGGTAAGAAGAAAGAGGAAAGTAGATTATTCATAGAATAGTTAGAATATAGAGGTAGATTCCAGTTACATGGAAGTAATATTATCTAGAGGAAGTTATACATAATTGGAGAAGCATCATAGGTTCCAGATCATAGACAAAATAAGTTGAAGACATACATCATTAATTTTAGGAGTACACATCCCTCAATCCAAATTTATAATCATAGAATAGAAAACAAAGTGTATAGGATGGGATAGGTAGAAATTCATTTGAATTATAATTTACAAATAAATATGGTAAACTTTACATAGAAAATAATAAATTGATAGACAAGAAGAGGTTAGAAGAGGTTGTGTTCTCTTTCAAAACTAGTTTTAAGACACCTATAAGGTCAAATGTATATGATTCAATAATAGTAGATAAAATTATGCCAAACATGGAATTAAGTTCATAAATTTTTATTTATTTAACTCCATATGATGGGTGTTATGACCCTGAAAAATATCTATTAACTTGTGATATGAAATGGTAGGTTAGGGGAGTTACCACTGAAGATGCAAAGAAATGTGAACTCTTATGAGCCTTAACTAGATGATATTTAGAGTTAATTTATAAAAGGGATGTTAATTCCCTAATTATAAAATAATTTAAGCACTAGTTAATTTTAGAATTCAAGATGAAGAAGTATTCAATTCAAATCATTCAGGGTCTTAAGGAGAATAAAAAATGAAGTGGACAAGTAGTATGGGAATATGATCATATATTTTTATATGTAATGAAAAACATTAATTTCATCATGGAAGACAAAGATAAGTCTAATTGGTTTTTTTAATGGTTATGATCAAGGATTCAATTCACCATTGTGTAGGCACAATTTCTAAGGTTGATGCTCAAGTAGATGTACTTCAGGTAAAATAGATTGAGTATTATGGGGATGATCCAACAACTAGATATAAAATTGAGATAAAAATATATGATTTTATTAGTAATATAGATGATATTCATGACATAAATAACCCCAAGCTAGGTCTATGGTGTATGGAGTGTGGTAAGGAAGGACATCATATGCTGTATGAGTCTAAGGAGATTATGAGGTGTGACCTTTATGAATGGTGTTCAACATTGAATGACAATTGCCACAATACTTCACAAATAAGGATATCAAGCATTTAATTTTATAATTAGATAATCATGTACCTAATATGGACCAAATATTAAGTTTACTCAATTATGGATTGTAGATAACTATTGTGATGTGGTGGGTAGTTCATAGGAAAACTCAATTATTATGGGATGAGTCATGTGAATTATTGCAATCACATATTTAGATATCAATCATTGTTACTTAATATTAGACATTATTTCAATAAGGATAGTGTCCATAATTGCATGTACACATGTGCATAAACATATGGTCTATGAAAGGTGTTGAACCTAAGTTCTGGGAGCATATTTTTAGATACACTTTGGCACCACTTCCAACTGCTTGGTATATACATTAATAATATAAGAAGGAAACTTATCATTGGGTGTAGGTTCAACAAAATTTTATCCAAAAACCTCTACCCATATAATGATTATACCTTATAAGGAGTATGTGACAACTAAAAATTAAAACATACAATCATCAAAGCAAGAATTAAATAATCCTTTTACAACAATAGTCACACAATAAATTCTAAAAAAAAATTCTTCTTAACTCGGCCTCTCATTATAAAACCATTTGTGAATGGAGAATGTTGTATGAATGTTGTGGTGACATGCCTCCAAGAGGCTAACATATGTCATATTACTCTTCTCAAGTATCTTGGATATGGCACACAACATATTTATCAAGCAATAGGTCCCACACACTTCATTAGGTCCATTACATTACTCATCACATTGGGCTCAAAATTATTTTCTACATTATTTCATATTGATCCTATTTTATAGTAATATAATGTTATTCTTGTGAGATCATGGCAAAAATCAATGAGAGATACCCCTAGTAGTAATCCTATTGTACTTACATTTCAACATGATAGTGCAATAGTTACCATCCAACATAACATTGTTAGTCATATCTTTTCAGTAGGATTTAATGTAATTATGCCACCTATGACATAATCTAATGAATAAAAAATTATTATACATGGGAAACATATTAAAATAGATGGGTTTTTAGAAGGTAAATCAGGTATATACATTCTTTATAAGGTAATCCATGGGAGCTATCTTCAACCCAAATAATGGTTAGCATACTTTCCTAGTGCCTACTTGTACACAACTTATTTTTTGTTTACCTTTGTTTCTTATTATTCTACACATAATCCATTATTTATTCAATTACTTGCCTCTATTTTAATTTTGTGGCACTTTTTCCCTTGTTTATTCCAACTCAGTTCAAACAATCCAAGATAATTATATTACCAAGCTCTCAATGAATATCCTTCATGGTAACTTATTTGATCCTTATTACACATATAAATATTTTTTAGATATCATTTGTCCTTTAATGCGTATATCTATATTAAAACATATTTCTACAAAAATAATAGATATTAAGACACATAATAAGTTTTCTTGACCAAAAAATGTTGCATATAATCAATCAGGATAGAGTCACACTAGTGAGACAACAATGCATTGTTCCCCCATCCTTTACTATGGTGTATCCTTGTGAATTTTACATCTATAATTCTAAATTTAACATAGTCATAAGGACATATTCTGCATATTTTGATCACATATAAAAAATCATACTCGCATTTAATCATATTTAAAAATTATGACATACTTTTTCATGGGGTTTATGTGGTGCTATCCTTTTACCCAATAACCTTGCTCATTTGGGTACATATCATTGTTCTATATGAACACTCTTAAATGTTTAATTTATCCAAAACCTCCTTTCCATGTTGACGTATAATGATTTTATTGCATTCATACTTTACATATATCATAACGAATATTATTTTTTATAACATGAGCATAGATACGTATGCTCAAAATATCATAGTTTCATTTTTACATGCTTATTTTGTTACATCACATACTTCAAATTTCTTGCTTCTTGTATGCAATTGTTGGCCTTGTGTATTTTCATCATAGACCCTATTACTTGTATGACATAATCATTCCTTGTGTTTGTGTCATTTTGCCTTATATGTATGTTTAAAATTCATATGTCCATTATATTAAACCTTTGGACCTTATGTGTAACATTTATGTAACCTTTATAAACTCTATATGATATCTTACATGTCCCTTGTATGTGGAATTTCTACCTTCTTGTGTGAATTTGATTGCATATTCCTTACTAATATGGTTTCATGATGCCTATCATGGACTAAAAAGTATTTAATTACATGCATCTATGGTTCCATGATACATATCATGTACATACTAATTGCATGCTTCAATGCTTCATTTATTTAATACTATATTTATAATACATACACAATACTTACAAATTCTTTGCATGTTTTATACACTAATTGAATGTCATATTCAATTATAATGATGCAATACAATATCCAAACTTTTCATATGATTCAATGATACATCTATTAGAATCTAATACAATTATAATATTCACATGTTATTACTTGATTAAATAATTCACAAATGCTCTCACTTTTGCTTTTGAGACAAGTGACTTACAATAAATTTCCATCATCTCAAAATGGGGGCTTCATAATGGGCTTATCTCCAAGTCTTCACAATAAATACATAACAAATTTGATAATTTAAAATATGTAAAACCATAATTTTCATATTTTGGAGGCGTTCAACTTACTTATGCACTCCACTCTTACATCTACTTCAGCACAAAAATACTTGTGAATAGATAGTTAAAAAATTTAAAATAGTTTTAAAAATAAAAAATTGTCACTCTATGCAGTATGGGGGAAATGATATTCATTCACGTCCAAGATAGTAATCTAAAAAAAAATAGATTTATGTCTTTAAGATATCAAAGTTTCAAGAATTTATAATTTGAATCTAGATCTGTCTTCAGCAATGTAATTTGTATTTTTTTATTAGACCATGCTTGAACTTAGTGATGGTCCACATCTTGGTTAAAATTTATCAATCCATGTACTGGTTCCTATATATTATTTTAAGTTCATCAAGTGATACATGTTTGATATTAATGATGTTCCACATATGGGTTGCACTTTCATGAACCACTTTGTTGGTTCCCACCTATTCAAAAGTATTATAGAGTACTCTATGATATTCAAACACCATGACTAATTCTTAAAATTGATACTTGATCACTCTCAATTTGGCACATGTTCAACACTTATCCACATGCCTCAGCAAGGCGGCATGCACATCTCCATGACAAAGACAAAGTTTGAATGCATACTCAAGTATCATATTTCCTTTGCTCAAGTAATTTTATGCATCACTATAATACGCAGTGCAAGTAGGGAGGAGCAAGGGCAAGGAGATTGTAGACACTGAAATTTAATAAATAAAATCTTAGAAATGTTTGTTCTTAACATATTTATCTTTCTTGAAAAATTCCCTATTATGATAATCTAAATTCTCAAAGAAATCATTCAAATTATTGTAATTACTCTAAATATCTCCTAGAATTCCCTATTTTATCCCTATTCATCATATACTTCATTGTCACTTTATTCTTAGAATCCTCTATTCAATTTGGACAAGGGCACACTAGGCAGACATAGGAACATTATGGGTTTGTCTAGTGGTGTGGCCTTGGCCACAATTATCTAACAATCATATTTGACATGCTTCCTAATGACTTTCCTATGGAAACCAATAGGTTTATTATTAGAAACATTAGAAATATTACGATAAAAAAAAAATCAAAGTTAGACTTTAACCTAACTACTGACAAAGGCATCTATTTTATGATTCAGAAATAATTTATATTTTAAGTAAATACTATTACTATAATTTTATTGTAATACCACAATTATTGGCCAAGTCTAACATTGTTTATAGTAGGCTAAGGGCATCATTTTTAAAACATTATATTTGATACTTTCTATTTGCATTCACATGATCTTCCCTAAAGGGAGAACTAAATCAACATGACACATTTGGAATATGTAGGCAACACTCAGTTAACAAGTGATTTTCTAAAGATATGCTAGTCATTCCCACATCCCTCATTTTTCTTCCTTTTTCATTTGATCTCTTTTATGTGCTTTTGAAACACTATGACATTGATTTTATATGTCTTATGTTCATCAAATCGATATCCACTGTAATAACCCTATTGCTTGCTAACTAGAAAAATGTAAATTATTTTTAATATTTAGCATGTTGTTTTGATCCTTTTTCCTTGAGTTTGTGGGATTGGTGTGGGGTTGTTACATCCACATAAAATTAGGTCATATATATACAAAGGCCAACAAACCTATATTTTTATATTTGGTGCATAATCAATCTAACAAAACTATAGTAGTAGATAGTACCACATTGTGACCTTGTTCACCTTCTATAATAATATCTTGGTATACAACAAACCAATAATTTATGATGCATATATGTTTGTGGGTTATTTAAAGCAATCCTAACTCATGAAAATTTAACACAATTTAAATTAATATATTTTTAAGAAAAATTCTCTAATCCTAGTTCTAGTTTTTATTTTTACAAATTTACAATTTCTATAATTTATTTTAGATCTTTATATTTACTATAGTATGTAATATTTAACATGTAAATCATATATCAATAATTTACATTTCTAATTAAAATTAATTGTAATTTATAACTAATTATAATATAAACATAATTCCAAACCATATAGTTTCTATCCTAAATCATAAATTTCTTTCCAAAAACATATGCTTTTCCCCCTAGTTTATAAATTCCTAAGATTTAGTTATTTGAAAATAAATAAATAAATAATTAAGTATAGATGACTCACCACGGATGTAATTTAATATCCACAACATTAAATAATGTCTCTTAGACATGAATTCTCCCTCTCAAAGCTCCATTGGAAATAAAAGTGAGGTAATAATGGAAAAAACATTATATTTTCATTTGAAATTTCAAGTTAAATTTTTGTTTATGTATCATGATAGAAAAAACATTATATTTTATATCTTTCACCACGTTATTGTCTATATCTCATTTCTAAATGCTATGAGTTCTAGTGTTTCTTTTATGAAGATGGTTATCACATGTTCAACATTTATATTCTAAAAAATTTATCCATTTAAGTGATTATTCTCTACGGGGTCAATTTCTTAGTTATTATTTTCTCGATATTTGATTATCATTATTATCACTTCTCCCAGATGGTGTGGAGTAACCATGCATCATATTTTTTATTTTTATAGTTTATTGATTCTTTTTTTTCATAAGGATGTGATTGTTTAATCTTGGAAGGTGGTCGATGGGAGCAGTGCTCGAATGCAGGGCAATTGGGTGGTAGGCTTGTAGCCCTATCATTGCACCCTAGTCCGTGGCCATAGTTTATTGATTCTTGATATCATTATAAATATGATTATAGATGATATTTAGACATTAACAACTGGATATAGAAATGTTGCATCACTCCACTTTCTATAAACTCTAAGATTTTTATTTTAGAGATGAGTTGACTTAATTTGACACCATGAATGGTCGTGTGTGTGTGTGTGTGTGTGTGTGTGTGTGAGTGAGATTTATTATTACAATTTTATTAAAATTTATAATTTGTTTGGAATATTATTTATAATTAAGATAAAATGAATTTAAGGGTAGAAAATATTGTAAAATAACTTGAAGCCACCATAACTGAAATAAAGTATTGAAATAAATAAAACACGAATGAATGAAAGAAACTAACTATGAACAACACAAAAATAATTATTTATTTTATTCATTTAAGTTGATTGTGTTTGACTAGAATATGACTAAAAATATCATATTAGATTAAATTATATGTGTATAACAAAAACTATAAATATTGTTGATTAGGGTCAAGATTGGATGGAAGGGGAAAATATAGGCCACCGCTATTGTCATCTACTAGATGATTTTATTCTCTATCAAAAATTAAGAAAGTTAGGGCATAGTCACCTACACTTTCTTGAAATATGTTTGTGTATGGAAATTTGAACTTCAATTGTGCATGGATGACCTAAAAATGAATTATTCACTGTTAAAACCCTAATATGGCTCGCAATATTTGAAAACCTACAAAGAGAAAGGGGGAGTGTATTGGACTGATTTAACCCCAATCACACCCATGATGATTGATCATTACCCACATATCTGATAATCTTAAGATGGAAATCAAGCCTACATAGTCCTCCCATTTAGAGTTATTAATGTGATTGTGTTCTATTTACCACATGTATGCATCTAGGGATGACTTGAATAATTGATAATATTTTTATTAACTTGGATAAAATAGGCTCTTAACTTGGTGAAAGGTTGCTTCAAATGAACAGAATTAGATTTTGGAAGAATAGATAAGTTTTACTCAGTGCGAAATATTGTAAGCATGTCTTAAAAGTAAAATTTCTTAGAGATAGAATATGTGACTTAGATGTGCCTTTATATAAATACATAATAGTGAAACCTCATGCTTCATATCCTAAAAATATGGACCAAACTATAAGGGGGGTTTTAAATTTAAAAAATAGTTCTTATTGGTTGAAGAACATGATTGTTCTACTATTCCCTTAATCTATAATCCATCTATGGATATGTGTGATTGACTTATGGCTTACATATCTTCATATTATCTTATTTCATTTCTCGGTGTTCTTAGTATGGTGAACCTACAGAATAACCATGGCTAAGTAGAGCATATATAGGAGGTAGTTGTTAGTATTTTATTAAAATTATGAATTCTTTTCTTATTGTATTTTTCTGGAGGCTACCCCTTTGAAGTGGCTTAGTCATAATATTCAAGTATTTTTCTATTTTGTTAATTGTTGTTATGGATCTTCTTATTCTATTCTTAATTTTATGATATGTAATTTTATTATTATAAATCATCTAATTAGTTGCATTACAAGTGGTATCAGATCTTTAATTTGGGCAAGTTTTTATGGTGAAATTTTTTTAGATCTAGCATATTAAGCACTAGAAGTTTTAAAAACATAACTTTTGATGTGGGAAGAATTGAATTTTTTCATCATTACATTGTTGTTCATGGATTTTTTTAAACGGAAAAATAAAAAATTTGTCAAAAAAAGTAAGAATTTTTTTTAGCCTTGTGAAAATTAGCAGTTGTTGGATTCATCTATATGAGAGATTGCAACAGTGTATTCCATTGGCAATCTTTTTTTAGTGAAAAAAATTTCACACTTGTGTGCATTAGAAATCATTAGATTCATGTTGGTGAGGCAATAATAATGGTATCATCTTATACTACATTGTTTTTAAGGCTATAAGCCTCCTAGGGTTTGTGGATGGTTGGTCATAACACTTGCAGACATAAAAACTGAAAATAAACTCCTAAAAGTCTTGGCAAGGATAACATGGAGTTTGAAAATTTTGATCCATATATTTTAGAGGTGGTTCAACAACGTAAGTCTAAATTACATGCATGGTGTAGAAAGATGATCTCAATATGATTAAAGGGGACATAACAGGGCTAAGCGAGGAAACAAATGGATTTCAATACCAATTACAATAAATAACTAGGTAATTAGCTAATTTTTTGTCTTAATTATTGTAAAATAACCCTCACACCACCCTAGCTTGATTCTCCTACTCAAAAAAATCACAATGCCAATCTTGGTATAAAGACAATGTTACCAAAAGTGGATCTTCACAAGTTTAATGGTAATGGTCCACTCATATCGATCACTCAAATTGAAAGTTTATTTGATCTAGATCAAAATCCATGATCAAAAAATGTGGTCATGCTTATTTGTATGCAGAAGTTGATCAGTTCATTTTTTGTATCAATGGTTATGTGATCAAAAGAAATTTAAGGGTCTCTCAGTTTCCTAGATCTATATTTTTTGAATACCTGCATCTCCAATACCACAACCATGTCTCACAAAACTATTTCAGACAGTTATCCAAACTATACCAAATATAGATTTTAAAGGATTGTATTCATAAATTTATAATCTCTCCTTACATGTGGCAGACATTACGAAGAAAAATTTGAATGATATATTTTTTGGTGGCCTCAACGATAAAATTTAATTTGAGGTTTGCATGTTTAGTTCACTTCAATGTTTAAATCCATCCCAAGGACACACATGGAAGATGAAAAATGCCTTATCAAACAAATATCTTTCATTAATGTCCATGAATGTACTTATTATCAATAAAATTTGTACCCTTTGGAAATTATTTCAAGCCTTCTAAATTTGATGTAATATGAAAAGACATTAAGGTTTTTGGGTACCCTATTAGAGAGGTGAATCTCTAGTTTGAAGGGATAGCTCCCCTTGATGAATCACTTGGGCTCAAACACTAATCTACCACTTTCTAAGAAAAAAGAGAGAAACATATTCTTATGGGGTGTGATGCACCAAATATTTCAACCACTACCAACCAGTTGTAAAAGCACTTCAAACATGAGACTAATTTGCAACAAACGCTTCTTCAAATATGCCTCTCTACATCAATATTCTTCATGAAGGTTGTGAGAAATGCTTGAGCTAGGAGGAATAATCAAGAGGTGATGACATGACACTATTGAAAAAGACTATTCACTAAGTACTTACACCTTAGACACCTCAAAAGACCTACAAAAATGATTCTAAACTGAACATGAATGCAAGAAAGAACAAACATGCCAAGGAAGCAAGACTATCACTTAGCAAGATCAACTAGTCAAGCATACATATTGAAAGTAGTCATTAAAGGAGGTTAAACCATATTATTATCATTAATCAAAGGTTGTAAATGGGTAGGGATTCTCCATACCTAGGTGGAGGATGATACAAACATATCCTATCAAGGTTCAATATATAGAGAAATGTGAGAAAAGAAGGAGAAGGGCAAAGGGGGGGGGGAGAGAGAGAGAGAGAGAGAGAGAGAGAGAGAGAGAGAGAGAGATGAGAGAGAGAGAGAGAGAGAGAGAGAGAGAGAGAGAGAGAGGAGAGAGAGAGAGAGAGAGAGAGAGAGAGAGAGAGAGAGAGAGAGATGACAAGTGTCATATGAGTTACAAATAAGAAGATAGATATGAAACTACCCCATTAGGTGTTCAAGGACAAGATTTGGTATCCTTAGTATGTTATTCTATTCTAAGTGGAATGGGAGTTTCTTTTGGTTTCTTGACACCTTGCCTTGCTCTCTAAACTTGCCCCTTCTCTAGGCTTGTTGAATGACAAGTGGTCTTCTTGATGGTCAAGTCATGCTAAACTGATCTTTTTATCTACTCTTAAAAAATTTCATCAGTTTTAGAATCTCTCCAATAGTAATCTCAGTATCAATCATCACATGTCTCCTTAGGTGTCTTGAAACCCCTTTATCTCACTAGGCCAATCTTGCTTACAAGTGTCAAAATTTGAGTTAATCTTCTCCAATGCATTATCTCTCCATGGAAGGAATCTACATATCATATTATACCTAAAAAAATGCATTTGGATTCATATAATTCTCCTGAAGACTCCATTTTTCATCAAAAACTCTCATTTGGCCTCATTCCTTATAACCCTAAAAATATGTAAACCTCCTTGTTTATAATATTTTATAGATTTTATTGAGAAAATAAGAACATATTTGAGGACCCAGTATGGATTTACACTTCCATGCCAAATTTTAGGTCCTGAATTTGAGTGAAAATGTCCTTTTTATCCCATTTTCTCTCCTTAATTAGGCCTCAATCAGGCCTGCTTGCCTAGAAACTGAGTTTTGGCTCTACAAGATTACCACACTTATGAAACATCAAATAAACATATAATTAATTTTAATTACCTCCCAAGGATCCTCCATATCAAATTTTAGCTCCTGACACCTTGTATGGACCTCCCAAGCATGCATGTGACAAACTTCTCTAGTCCTTTTCCATACACTGTGCCTACACATGCACCAACCAGTGGCATGGTAAGTTGATCAGAGGAGTTAGGAATGTCATTATGGTGATTTTGAGGATTAATAAAAAAATATTAAGGCATTATAATGATATTCTCTCTCATCATGTTACTTTTGGCCTCTTTGGCAGCTTGTGAGTGCCTTGCACTCTTAAAGATGATTCATAAAACCTAGGAACTCAATCAACTAACCAATGAAAAAAATTCAAATACAGAAGGTATATTATCATCATTAATGAGATTGGGTGACCAAAAAAACCCTATGTATTATTCTAAGCAAGATAAAGTGCATCTCAAGCTTTTAAAATTGAGTTTTGTGAGGTCAATAAGAAAAAAGTTCTGAAGGTGTTGTCATGAGATTTATTTTGGGTTAAAGATGACCAATTTAGGTCTGTATCATCCTCCATGATCTCCATTATTACTCAATTCCAAAATCCTACCACATATTGATTTTCCCATACCTAGGATTCTAAAGCAAACTATTATTATTGACCCTATCTATTATGTTTGCTTCATTTTATCATTGTTAAAAAAATTGGAAACCTCATGTTATGTTTTTGTGAGACTAATAAAACCTTATTAGATTATTTATTGTATCAAATCACCCTGAGTAGACCATTCTTCATCAACATATACATAAAAGTCTATGTTGTTTGAATTTAGGCCTATTAGTCTTGAAAAAAGCTTATCCACATCTCCTCACTATTGGGAAATATAACGGAAGCACATAATTAATTACCAAATACAAGCAAATTAATATGTGGAATTAACCAAAATCACAAGTAACTAGAATTCAGAAATAACACATGAGATGAGAGACAATACACAACTTGTATTAAAACTCTTTCAGAAGGAAATACAACAAAGAAGGTTGCCACAGTTCTTCTTCCTTACACACCTCTAGGGCTCCCACACCTCTAGGGCATAAATAGTAAATCTTCCCTCAAAGATCTCTCTCTTAGGTCCCAACACACAACTCAAACATAGAGTTGGTGTTCACCTCCAACCAGCCAGTATCAACTATTGCCAATACTCCTGTGCTCCACACACACCACAAGTGCTCCACACACTCCACAAGTACACAAACATACTTCAAGTAGATCTCCCCTGAACTACAACAACCTGCAACCCAAACTGATCTTACTTATGGAGGGAACTACCTTGCCTTCCTCTTTGCTCTGAGTACACACCTATACTCCAAGTAGATCCCACCTGATCCTGTTCCCTATTGTGTTGCTATCCTATCTGATCTTGCACACCTATAAATTAATCTGGTTCTACACCCCTGTAAACCTTGACCTTGCACACACATACACCTACAGATCAATGATCTTACTTACCATGTAGACTCCTAAAGTAGCCATGCTCACTTGATGACCAAGATCATACATACATGAAGAACCCTCCTGATTCTCCAATCCAACACCCACCTTGGTACTGCTATGGAACTAGGAGCAACACCCTTGCTCACCTCACACACAGAAGAAGCAAACTTTGCTCAACTCAAACTAGAACAACTTACAATACAATCCATGAGTCTATTATATAAATCTCATCCAAACAATAATTAGACACATAATTACAATAATTAGATCTGCAACTTCCAGTATAAAATTGGCTCTTGACATGCAAACACTTGGTTCGTTAGCTAACTGCCCATAAAACACTCATAGCCAAACCACACAGGTGACCGACGTCAGTCCCTATCTGCCTGGGGATGCCGATGCCGGCTGACTTCTGACTGACATCAGTTGCTTCCTATCTCTTCCCAACCGATGTTGGTTGGCCTGACTGATGTTGGTTCTTGACATACTCAGCAACCTTCTTGAAACCTCCTCCTCCGTTTGCATCAGTGAAGCTTTTAGCTCCACAACCTAATAATCTCCCACTTGGAGATAAATAGTTGCACTATACCTGTACCTGTACCCCATCTAATCTATTTACTGGCTTGTATCCCTCTTTAAGATGAATCCTGAAGACAACCCACCACACAACCTATGGTGCACCTCCTGTCATTTGAGTACCCTGCCACATCCGAACCTAAAAACCCATGTAGTGAAGTCCTGACCCTGCATGTATACCTGCTGCTGGTCCCTCTCAAATACCTAAGTACCCACTTCTCTGAATTGGCTCCTGACTCTCTAACAACACCCATTACTTAGGCAAACTCAGGTCTATACCAGACCTCATGTGATTTCAGACACTTAACTGTCTAGCCCTTAGTGTGCTCTGGCTCTGCATCCTAAACCTCGCCAACACTTGATTCATATCAGCTCCCACTGGAGACAAAATCAACCTGTGATCTCCATTTCTCCCATGCCAAAGAATTTTGCTACTCCCAAATTCTTCATGACATGCCACTAAACTAATCTTACCCTTAGCTCAGCAAAACCCTGTATGTCTGAACCTGCACCAAGCTCATCCTCCACATACAATAACAGGATAATGTTGCGACCATCATCCACCTGGTAAGACAAACACAATGGTTATACTGACATTGACTAAAGCCTTGCTTTGGCATCCACCTGGTACCACATGTCAGTCATATCCCACTGTCCTGTAGCTCCTCAAGACCATATGACCTAGTCTTCCATCTCACGTGTCCATTCTCTCTATTCTTCAACTAAGGTATCCATTCGTCTCTGCGCTTTCATACCGGCTGGCAACCCTACCAAATCTCCCATTTGGTTTTGCATCATATTCCTACCACACTCCCACTGTTTCTTGGATCCTTCCTGCTCTACAGTCAACAACTAGTATAAAGAAGAGGAACAATGAATTTGAGGCTTCAATCCTCCATATGGGCATTTGAGACTCCTTGACATCTTGTTGTCTACTTAAAATCTATTACAGTGACTAACCTCGGTCACTATACAATCTACATTCGTCTGACATCAGTTTCCATGCACCTATCCTGACTACCAACTCTACCAACATCAGTGTCTCTTGCTGCCAATGTCAATCCTCTTGACCGACGTCAGTCTTACCCACTACCGACATCGATCCCCCTGATCAACGTCAGTCTTACTCTGTCCAACACTACCAGCTTCAGTCTGCACATGACTGACATCAACACCTGTCTGTTCGATGCCGATTCTCCCTTGACTGATGCTGGTACCTATGTTTGCCTGTGAGTGATGAATTTTTACCTGCAAGTTCCTTTGAATCAATCCCATGTCTAAACTTCCCTACTCAGAAGTATCCAGTCCCATCCACTGGTCTCTGTCCACCATCTCCTCCAAGAACACCAAGGCTTTCTAGTTCTTAAGCCTGTCAAAGACATCTGACTTCCTCTTAAGAACATGCATCTCCTTCCTACTCATGTGACCAAGCCTACAAAGCCACGTCTCCACAACAGAAGAAGAATCAGTAATATAAACAAGTAGATAAAGAGTACCTATTTTCTTACCACCAGCTAATTCAAGTGTATCCGCTGTGAGAGTTCTTGTGCATCTCTCATCACCCAACTTCCCTGAAGAAATTAGCCTTATCTCCAAGATCGGGACCTGCATGACCTCCTTCAACACCCATGTGTTGGCCGCTTGCAATTTTAGCTTCACTTCCCCTTTGCCAATTCTTTGGCAAGGCTCACTAGCTCCTCTACCTGGGGCTACATGGAAAGAGGCAACAGAATCTATAAAACAAGATTCTACTTTATCCAAGAAACATACCAGAGCATCCTATGCCACAACATCTGCATCTTCAGTTCCTTCATGCTGATCTGCTACCAACCAACAATATTTTTTTTCCCTGCTCTTTCTTTCCATAGGACCGTAAGTGACCATCTGTGCTTTTCAACTCCTCCATTCTTACCTTACTTTCTTCTATCATTGCTCTACTCCCACTCAATCAGAAACCCCTAAGAGTGACCTGTAATCAAACACAAAACCTTCTCCCTGCAACCTTAGCTCTGATACCACGTGTTGGGAAATATAACAGAAGCACACAATTGATTACCAAATATAAGCAAATTAATATGCAGAATTAACCAGAATCACAAGTAACTAGAATTCAAAAATAACACATGATATGAGAGACAATACACAACTTGTATTAAAACTCTTTCAGAAGGAAATACATCAAAGAAGGCTGCCACAGTTCTTCTTCCTTACACACCTCTAGGGCTCCCACACCTCTAGGGCATAAACAATAAATCTTCCCTCAAAGCTCTCTCTCTTAGGTCCCAACACACAACTCAAACACAGAGTTGGTGTTCACCTCCAACCAGCCAGTATCAACTACTACTAGTACTCCTATGCTCCACACACACCACAAGTGCTCCACACACTCCACAAGTACACAAACATACTTCATGTAGATCTCCCCTAAACTGCAACAACCTGCAACCCAAACTGATCTTACTTATGGAATGAACTACCTTGCCTTCCTCTTTGCTCTGAATACACACCTGTACGCCAAGTAGATCCCACCTGATCCTTCTCCCTATTGTGTTGCTGTCCTATCTAATCTTGCACACCTGCCAATCAATCTGGTTCTGTACCCCTGTGAACCTTGACCTTGCACACACATACACCTGCAGATCAATGATCTTACTTACCATGTAGGTATCTTAAAGTGGCCATGCTCACCTGATGACCAAGATCATACATACATGAAGAACCCTGCTGATTCTCCAATCCAACACCCACCTTGGTACTGCTGTGGAACTAGGAGGAACACCCTTGCTCACCTCACACACAGAAGAAGCAAACTTTGCTCAACTCAAACTAGAACAACTTAAAATACAATCCATGAGTCTATTATATAGATCTCATCCAAACAATAATTAGACACCTAATTACAATAATTAGATCTACAGCTTCTAGTCTAAAATTGGCTCTTGACATGCAAACACTTGGTTTGTTAGCTAACTACCCATAAAACACTCACAGCCAAACCACACAGGTGACCGATGTTGGTCCATGTCTGCCTGGGGGGTGCCGATGCTGGCTGATTTCTGACTGACGTCGGTTGCTTCCTATCTCTTTCCTGCTGATGTCGGTTGGCCTGACCGACGCCAGTGCCTGACACACTCAACAACCTTCCTGAAACCTCCTCCTCTATTTGCATCAGTGAAGGTTTTAGCTCCACAACCTAACACTCACTTTCTCATCACTATAAGTGACTTCTTAATATCCATGATAAAATTTCACATTTATCTATGTTCTTAGAGTTTCTTCTTACCCCCAACAAACCACCCTTCTCATGATTGTCCTTATAGGTCTGCCTATGAGGTTTTAGGCTTAATAGGTCTATACAGGGTTTTCAACATCTCCACTTTATTATTAGGTCTAAGCATCTAATAGGACCATATTATCACCATGAAACCATCCTAAAGTTATTTAAATTTCTTCAGAACTCTCATAGACCCTTAACTCTCTCAAAACAAAAAAAATCTTCCATGAGGGCATTCAAACCTGTAGACATCCATTTGACTATGTGTGAAGGGTTGAGATGAATATTGACCAATCTCATTTTGATCACTCTTTCATGATCATCCTTTTGAATTAACATGACTTAAAATGGTTTCAAATTTTGGACATTCACCTAAGGTATACTTTAATTTTCCTCATATGCACTTTGCCTTCTCTTTAGATTTGTAATGAGCCTACTTCCTAAGCAACTTGTAAGTGGTTATTTAGGTGTCTAAATGCATTTAAGGGTTTCAAATTATTCAATTCAAACTTTTTGAAATATCAATAAATTATGTCATATTATTGAGAGTCTAACACCTTTTAAATTGCATAAAACACTTACACACTCACTTGTTCCTTACATATGTATAACATATGGCTTTAGGTGGCTACTTAGGGAAGAGTTGACATGAACTTAAGAATGATCCTCTTTGCTTCAGAATGAAGATATTTGAGAGGATCAACTTTTGTAATGATGAGAGTCTTATTGTTTACCATTAGGCATTCAAACCATAATTTAAAGTTCACTTCCATAGTCTTACATAGTCTATTAGCATTTTCATAGTGTTCTACAACCTTCACCTTCATGTCCTCAAGTATAGACCTGTATATGCATGTCTAAAGCTTGTAGACTCAATCATCTTCTCCTTCATTGACTTTAAAAATACTTAAGTACTTCATTAATCTGCATCTTCTCATTTTATGATTGAAATCATGTTCATAGTATACTCTCTCCCTTGTATAAACAAACATCTCTTGTTCAAAAAGAGGACCTATAGGTTTACTATCTGTTTTAGACACCAAAAAGTGGCCACCAATAACTAGTAGCCAAGCTTTAGACTAATTTCTACTAAACATCATAATTTGGTCTAAAAACACTAAAATGTATCAAATGATTCGAATTTGACATACACAAGTGCCAATTTTGTCCAAGTATCCTTAAATAGGGCAATGTATTTTATGAGATCATTAGTTTTTCCCAAATCATTTCAAGCTAAAATGTCAAAAAATGTAATTTGACTCTCTAAACTAATAAATTACCCTAATTTAGAACACACAACACGTGCATATGTTATTTTATGTCAATAATGTCCTAAATGGGATATTGGTCCATATGCAACTAACATCAGCTTCTAATTCCACTCCAATCAATTTTTAACCTAATAATATGACATCTAGAGTAGTTTGATTAATTTTTGCTCCAAATTCCAAAGAATTGCACTAAAAATGTTTAAATTTTACTTAGAAAAATTAAATCAAAATATGAGCTTAAGTAAGAATTCCATGGAACTTATTGAATTTTTATTTATTGGAAAGTGGTTTCTAATATTTGCATCATCATGTGACATCATTTTTTGGAGTGTCATCCACAAGCCATAAATGCCATAAATATTTGATTAATCCCTCCCATGCCTCGTTAATGCCTCTCTATCCCAAATATTTATGAGGTAATTTATTGATTTTAACCTCCAAAATTGAAGGGATTCTTAGACACACATTTTTATCTTGAGATGGATAGTTCAATTTCATTGTGATCAAATTACAAAATATATAAATATAAGGCCTCACATGCGTAATTTCAAGTTATCTTAGTGTAAATTTAGTGTGCTTAAATTATTTCAAAATATCTCTTAAGCCAAAGTTATAATGCATAAATGATTTCAAAGCTATTCTAATATAGTGTTATTATGCCAAAATATTGAGTCAAGATTTACAAGCCAAATCCAAAACCAATGATTCCAAGAGGAGGTGGGGAACAACAAAGCTCTATTGGTGAAGACCTTTGAAGCACAAGCTGAATAAGCCAATGAATGAATCCTTTGAAGTAATAAATAAAGGTGAAGAAAGTTTGTTATTTCTTTATGTTTTAGTTATGTCTTCATTAGATTTATCCACCAAGCTCCCCCCTAAGATATAGGCTTAAGGTGTTAGTTTATTAGTGTTTTTTTTGGATTTTATTTCCTTTACTAACATAATAATAATCTTCCCTTATTGGATTCCTATGTTCACACATGTAGGTCTAACTTTTTCTTGTATAGAGTGTTATAAATAACTACCTTGATTCCTTAACATTTTCATTGTTGTATCAACTATTTTATCATCATATATCAACTACTTAAACCACTGTAGACCTCCTAACTAAGCATTATGCTATCCTCAACTTGTCTATTTGGTCTGTACATGCCTATGTATATAGTTATCTAATATGCAAAGTTTTTGCAAAGAGGTTAGGGTCTCTTCATTCATGATGTTGGTGATGGAATTAGAGTCTATCAAGATAATACAATTGCTTATGAGTCTATGTCACATATATCCATTTCTAAAATATTTCAAAGTTAAACTTAGGCTTTATGAATGTTAACCTACAAGTTTGCAGACCTGTAGGTGAATGAAACTTGTCTAAATACCTTATTAGAGAGTGCATTTGATTCTAATTCCTACTATATTGAGCTTCCAACATGTCTAGCAATGTTATCTATTACTTCATAATTAATGTTCATTTCCACTTTGAGAAAATTTTGGTAATCATTGCCTTTAAAATACTGATACTACATAGACCATACATCCAAAAATCAAAACACTTGAAGCCTATATAAAAATATCTCATTCTAAGGGGGAAGACATGGATCTTATGAAGTTGAGAGATATTCTATGAAATTTGAGACAATTTAAACTTATCTAAAAGTGGAAACACTTCAAATCAACCAAATACACTTGCAATAGGGTGATATGCTCACACACTTGATACACCTTTCTCCTTGTTGAAGACACAAACCAAGGTCGAATTGATTGATGAAACTAACATGAAAGGGGAAATTTTATCCTCTAAAAACAATCCACAAAACCATTATCCTCCATCCAATTCCGGCATGAAGAAATAGGAGCAAAACCAAACCATGCTTGAATGGACAAAGCATATGGACCTATTATCACTCTTAGAGATTGTTAATAAAGGAAGGGTCATGAATATATAAACCAATTCCACTAAATTTAAGCTCAATAAGACCCTTAACAATGGCCAAATTTTCATCTTACAACTTCTGTCTCCTCACCATACCATGCATTTGATTTTTACTTTATATGCTTTTGAAGCCAGTGATGGAGGAGGATAGAGAGTTTATTATAACTTTGAGACCTAGAAATTCCTTCCACACATGACTATGACTTATAAAAGCTGAATAGACACTGATAAAAAAATTTCACTTGAAAGTGAGTTCAAGAAGTCAATAAAAGTGCCATAACTCCCTTTTTTGGCATTCTTGACTTCTAATTGTCATAGCCATGTAAAATATTTTTAAATCTAAGACAAGTGTCATGTATGGATCAATCACCTTGGTCGGCTTTAAAATACATGAAAGTTATAAAAAATCACGTTTTCCCTCATAAAACATTACCTTAAAGTCATAAAAAGAACATTAACTTATCTAAAACATCATAAAATGTTTATACACCTTGATTAAGGCATGAAATGGCTTTTAGGTACATATAATGACTTATGACACCTCTTGACCAAGTCTCATTGCACCATGACATGACTAGGACAGTACAAAAAAAGATAAACTCTTACCTTAGTTTTTCCAAATAAACCTTAAACAATGTTAATAAGGTTTTATAAATACCTTTTATAAACCATATAAGGCATAATAATTTTTTTCACTAGGTTATTAAGAAATGACACTCAAATTTTCACCTATAGGGGTTGACCTTTTGACCTTGGGGGTCAAAATTGGTCAACAAATTGGTGATTCAAAGGGGTGACATGCTTGTTATGCTAAATATAATAGTAATCTTGTCCTTCCATTGGGAAATGGAGTCATTTTCATGAAAATTCAATCATGACTAGATCTTGACCATGAAAAAAACAAACTGATTTGACCTCTAAACCACAAAATAAAGATAACACATAGCAAGCAAAAGAAACAAGACACACACATGTGTTAACTAAGCACTTAGGGAATGCAACAAACAAGAATTCAAAATAATATATACAACTAAACAAAACTTTCCTTATTCTTCCTAGGTCAAATGGTGAGTTACATTATTTACCCCATAAGATGACAAATAACATGAGGTGAGTTGCTGCTTAGATATTAATCTTGGTGTCTTCATCATCCTCTTGCTTGGCAATCCTCTTGGCATGATATCAAGTGAAGTAATAGATATAAACCAATCACATATGAAATTGAACTCATATTGTACTTCAACAACCCTCTCATGATGTTTATTTATGCTTGTGCATATCTCAAACATGAGTACTTCTTGTTTTATAGGGGAAACATTAAACTTGGTACCTTGGAGATTGTCACATTGTATTTAAAATAGTAAGATAGCCTCAAGATCATCTTCAATCTAACTAGTAGGAGGTGTCATCCCTTGAAGAGCCTCAAATTTATTGTAAACTTCCCAATACTTCTGCCATAAGTCCTCTTGCTCCATGAATGTAGTAATAAATTTATCCTCTATTAATTTTTCCAATCCAATCTCTTTCTTATCTTAAAGAATGTATTCATCAAATATTATTTTATCATTGGATTAAATGCATATCAGCTCACTAGGAACTTTGCATTCTTCATCATCAACCTGATCTTGTTCTCTTAGAGGTGTCAAATTCTCAAAACCTTCACATTCTTTTAATATGTACAAATAGGTCTACCACATGTATTTCAAATCTACTTGAACATACTCATTTTATTTAAAAAGTTTAGTCAACTTTATATCTTTCTCAAGAGCTTTTTCTTTCATATCTTCAACAACTTATTCATTAGTCAAAGTAGTAATCTTAATGCTCTCTTCATAAGCAATTACAACCTCATCAAGAACACTCCATCTATCAATTCTAATTTTTGTTTATCTTCACCAAGTGAAGTACCAATGGTGAAATATTCATCATATGCACTTGAATTATCTTCTTCACACTCTCTTTGACATCAAATTTTATCTACAATATCCTCCTCATTTGCTACCCATAGGATAGGTTCCTCTTCAGGAAGGAATGTGGCGGGAGGATGTTGGATAGGTTTATGAGTTGGAGAAAGAGTATGAGATATGGTGGATGTCTCATGAATGGGATTAATAATGGAGGGAGTACTCTTTAATATTGGGGTATTTTATATGTAGGACTATTCTAGGAATTCTTGAAAAGAGAGTAAATTCAATTGTGCTATGAGTTCCTCATCTTTCTCAAAAAACATCTCATATTTCTCATAGACTTCTTGAGTTTCTCCAATATCTACAAATTTATATTAAACCTTCTCAATTAGGACCTCATTCTTGTTTTGGAAACCTTCTTGGATAGACATCCAAGATGAAAATGATAAAGGTTCTTAGGAAGAGAGAAATTGAGTTTGAATGGGCACAAGGATTTCTTTGACTTCAACCTCTTGAGATTGAATATATTCCTCCTTATTCATTTTCATCTCTAACTCTTTGATTTTTTATTCAATACTCTCTTGGAATATATTTTATCGAAGGTGATTAGTGGCCTCATGAGGGTAAGGAACACAAGAAGGATAGTATGAGATATAAGAAATCTCTTGAGGAGGGATATGATGGACTTGCATAGGTTTAGATTCTTCTTTGGATTAAACTCCCCAGTCCATGCTTGTCTCACCTTGATTACTCCATGACTTTACTACTTGATTCCATCTTGGATTCTTGAAAGACTTCTTGGGGGGTTCTTGAAAAAGAGAAGTAAAATTTTGGAAATTCAATAACAGGCTACTTAACAACAATCTCCTCCTTCCTTTGAGTGCTCTCTTGGATTGAATTCCAAGAATGGAAAGTTTGAGGAACATATGATGTACTTGGAACACTTTGACATTCACTTGGAGTGGTATCTTGGGGAAGATTGGGTGGCATATATGAGGGACAAGGTGGTGTTTATAAAGACACATGGGGATAATGGAGTTGAACTTATTGTCCTTCATGATCTCTTAGTATATCTTATATTTTTTGAAAGAGACCACTTATATAAAAAAATTCACTTGAGAGGCTTTGCCAATTTATTCTCTCAATAGGTGTCCATTCTTATTGCATTCGCTACAAAGAGTATTTCACATCATGAATGAGATGAATTGTAATATCTTTAGTATATTCCCTTTGTGTGTTAAGTCCTATAATGTACCTCTCATAGCCCAGGAGAGTTTGCTTCAAACTTGAAATGGACTAATTTGAGAAGTGACTATGTTAGCTACAGACATGTTGAGATTTAGAAGGCTGATCATAGGACTGGTATGATTCATAGTGAGGTTAATAAGGCTCATCATAGGACTAGTAGGGAATATTATAGGCTTGAGGGACTTTACCAACTTGTATGAAATTTAACTCTACTTCAAACTTAACCATGACAACCTCATCAAGTTAATGAAATGAATACATAACTTACTTTGAACAAGTGACTGGGTTGATAGAACTAGATGATTATGTACAGAGTCACCATTAATGCTTTTAATTCCTCTAAAGGCTAATATGTGGAAGAAAAAAACCAATAATTCTTCCACTACTTTGGACCTTAGTCCTATCAGGTGTGCCAAAACTATTATCAATCAAATTTACACCCTTTGTATGGAAATTTAAGCCTTCCAAATTTGATGTAACATGGAAACACCTCAAGGTTGTGGGTACCCTATTAGATAGATGAATCTTTAGTTTAAAAGGATATCTCCCCGTGATGAATCACTTAGTCTCATCCACTAATCTACCACTTCCTAAGAACAGGTAGAGAAACTTATTATAATGGGGTGATGCACCAAATATGTTGGACCACTACCAACTAGATATAAATGCATGTCAAATATGAGACTAACCTACAATAAATAATTCTTTGAATATGGCTCTCTACATCAATATTTATCACAAGGTTGTGAAGAAAGCTTGAGTTAGGAGGACTATTAAAGAGGTCATGACATGACCCTATTGAAAAGACTACTCACTAAAATCTTACACATAACTTAGATACCTCACAAGATCTACAAAAAGGATTCTAAACTGAACATGAATACAAGAAAGGACAAACATGCCAAGGAAGTAATGCTATCACTTACCAGGATCAACTAGTCAAACATACATATTGAAACTAGTCAATGAAGGAGCTTAAACTAGATTATTCTCATTGATCAAGGGATGAAAATTGGGAGGATTCACCATACCTAATTACATGATACAAACATATCCTATCAAGGCTAAATATATAGAGAAATGTGAGAGAAGAAGGAGAAGGGTGTAAGAGAGAAATATATGAAAAGTATCTCATGAGTTACAAGAAATAAGAGAGGTATGAAACTTCCCCATCAAATCTTCAATGACAATTGTTGGTCTCTTGAATATGCTCTTCTCTTCCAAGTGGTATGGGTGTTGCATCCCGATTTCTCTATAAGTTGCATAGCCTATTTAATCCATGGACTATTATGGTTGTTAGTTGATTAATTACTATTTAATTAAGCTTTATGTCATATGCTAGTTATGAGACAGTTATATGTTGCTTAATTTATATGATTAACATGCTATGAGATAGTTGTACTCTTATAATATATATATTATGGTCATATTTTTTAGTTTATACAACAATATTTTATTGATTTCATAATGTTTCATACTAAATACCTTCATTTTTATGGGGTGGATGAAGGAAAGATCCATTCTTGAGAGTGTGATGGAGGGAGAGAATCATTAGAGAAGATGGTTTAGATGGAGGCATTAGGGGATGATAGAGAAAAGGAACTAGAAACCCACACACACCATAGTAGATTAACATATTTTGTGATTATTGTTTGAGTTAGAGAGTTTTAGTAGGTTTTGATTTATGTTATATATGTTTGATGTGATCTTGTTGTTGTTCTATGATCATGTTATTTTGATTATGTAATTTCACAAATCTAGTTATGTATCACATTAATAGTTGTTGATGTTATTATTTAGTTATTTGAATGAATATGTACCTATCTTGTTGTGACTTGCATTATGTTGCATATAGCTAAATGTTTATATTAATAATGTTTGTTTGGATTATTTATTTTAGTTGTCAATGTATTTTTTTACTTAGTTGAGCTGGTTTGTTTAGTGACTACTTATGTTATAAGGTTACTATTATCGTTTATAATAGTTTCATAAACTTGTAATAAGACATTAATGAGTTATAGTTCTTTCTTAGGCATTAACAAATGATTTTAGTAGGCATGGTAAAATGGGATTTATGTTATTAACTTAAGACTATTATAAATCCTTAGTTCTTATGCAATAAACATAATGTTATGCAAAGTTTTATATATAATTTCATTATTTAACAATTATAAAGACATCATTTTTTTGTTGTGAATCTTTGCTAAAGTCTGTGGTTATTTGCTTAACCTAGGAAGTTAACTTCTATTTTGGAGGTCGAATACATGATATTGGTAAATATTTTAGATAGACTTATAGTTTAGTTAAATTTTCATGGAATTATAATGTTTTTAGAATTTGTATAAAGTCAATTTGCATGGTCACTATGGGAAGTTCATTTAAGTTTTGATAAAGTCAAAAAAGCATGCATAAAATGATTATGATATTAATCATTCAAAATTTTGATATGATTAGTGTTTCTAATATGTTCATTGAATCAAGTTAATAATCATTCTTAGAAAAAATATTATGGCATTTTTGAAGGTTGCTTGCATGAGAAAATGGTGGCGAATTATAGCTTTGTTGAGTTATTCATGGCAAGCATTGTTTTAGTGATTATTTCTTTGCCAATCAAAGGGGAGAAATTGATGGAAAGTAAGGGTAGGGAAAAGAATAAAATAGAATGGAGAGAGGCATGTGAGGGTATGACATATGTGGGTGTAGCAGGTAGAAGTATAACAAGGGTATTCAACCTAAGGAATGAAAACAAATTTGGATTTCTTGGCATTATAATCATATTTATAGGTTTGTGATGTACTTTAAATTATTGTGTGTATAGTTTATATAATTTTTGGAAAAGGAATGATAAATGGTTTACTAGGTTTCAATGGTTTTTGAAATTATAAAAAAATTAAGGACTTAGTGTAGGGCCCTATGGATGGTTCGGCCATCCATAGAACCCTACATCCAACCCATAGTAATCCTAAGTGGTATGGGTAGAGCTATATGATTTTAACCATAATTATATTATCTCTAAGAAAACTCTATATTATTTCTTTTTCAATTGGTAAACCTTATGAATTCATTATATGGTTAATTAAAGGGTATTTATAACTAGACTGGGTAGGGTCTTTGACTTAGTTTTAGTTGTCAAACAAGTTGGGGATACAAGAATTAATTCTCAAAGATAGATAAAATTTTGTATGGGTTATGCAGGATTCAATTGTGTTTATACCCAACTAGAAATTTTGGTAAATATGTTATAGGTTTTTATAACAAATTTGATTTTTTAAGAAATTATATATATATATATATATATATATAGAGAGAGAGAGAGAGAGAGAGACATTCTATGGTTGGGACTTTTTGAATGAAATCTATGCGTATTAGTTTTATAACCAATTTAAGGTATATGTTTATATATAATTTGAAGGTTACAATTTTTGAATAAATTTTATGTTTATTGGTTTTAAATGGATTTATGAATTATAGGTAGGGGATATATAATCAGTTTTGGTATAAAGTTTGTAGCATACATAATTGTACATTTATAGAATTGGGGTTAATTTTGGTTAAGTCAAATATTTAATGGTTTGAAATTGTGTAATGACAATGGCAGTAGATAATTTTTCATGTAGAAGTATAAACAATGGTATATATATATATATATATATATATATATATATATATATATATATATATATATATATATATATATATATATATATATATATATGGTGAATATTTATTTGGCTCAATTTATGTTATATGTCTAGTCAGTTTGAATAATTACTTGTTTTGAGGTAATTAAAAGTCTTAGATAGAGGATTAAATTCACAATATACATAGACATCTATGGAATGCTTAGTCTTTATCCAATTTGAGTTGGACATTATATTATAATAAGGATAATATATATGATTCAATTTAACATGTTATGTGATATCTTATTGAATGTGTAAATGATAGGGTGGGTTGATTTTTATTATCATACAATTCTCTATATTTGGACATAGTCGGTTGAGTATATAATCTTTGATTCTTTTATATGCAAACAATTAAAATGGTAGTGAATTAATTGATTTATATATTTTGAAATAATGAAATTGGTATATCATTGTTTGGTTGTATTCAAATTGTAAATCACATATATTCTCTATATATTTTAGTCAAATAAATTGGGAATTATCTGGTATATTAAACATATTGAGGTAATTCATGTAACCTGAATCTATATTGAGAGTATACAAGACACTCTAAGATTTTAGATAGTGGATTGTCTACTTAGAGTGTAATGTATACATTTTCAAATTATGATTTATAAATAGTTATATGTATACCTAAGAGTTTAAAAAAATAGTATATATATATATATATATATATATATATATATATATATATATATATATATATATATATATATATATATATATATATATTGATAGGGTTATAAATATATGAATGAATATACCATATATATAGATGTAACTTATATGCTCGTAATAATTATTATTTAGAAAGGTTTTATCAGTACTTTGTTATGTATTTAATGTTTAGATGAAGCATTAAAATAAGTTATTTAATTGCTTAAATAAATATCTTATTAATTTATTTTATCATTGGATTTAATTATATATGTGGAATGTGAATGAATGAATAAATAAATAAGCTAGGATTGATCTTTTGTTTTGTGGATGAAATAACATTTCAAGTTACTTTGTAGTATCAAGTAACTTATAGTTTGGATATAATTCTTATCTAGATGGTATGTTTGTATTAAGGATTGTTTGTGATTTTATTTATTATTTTGAAAAAAACTAGATGATATTAGATTCATTGTATTACATTTTATGGATTAAATGTATGTATTTGATAGTTTTCTACTTATCATATTTATATATGATAACAAGGAATATTATGACTAAATCTATTAGTTTTTATATTATTATATATTTAACCAAATCTCGTATTTATGACATTAAATAATCAATGGATAGATTCTACTAGCTTAATTAATGCCATCAATTCAAGATGAAGTGTAATCCAATTGAGTGGTGTTATGAAATTGACTCCTCCTAGAGATCAATAACTATTTGAAAACTCTAGCCAAAGTAATGTTTATAGTTAGACATTATCATTTTATATTTTGATATAGTTTTCATATTTGTGCGATATCATGTTAGAATGGATTTATTTATGGTACACATCATTTATTAGATATCTTACAACACATAGGTTCTAGTTTGTCACTTTGGAATCATGCACTATCAATATCTACCCCTCTGTGAAGGGAGGGCCATTCCCTTGTTGGGAAATAGTGTCGGGGATCAATGGTTTGTGGTTGGTGTAGAAAATCACTTAAATTATGGGCTCCCTCCCTACAATAGTACTACACTAGAGACTACACTTGATATTATAGATTGATACTTGAGTCATAGAGACTCATGATCCACGGAGCTTATTATTATTATTATTATTATTATTATTATTATTATTATTATTATTATTATTCTTATTATTTGAGACATTATTTATTACTAGAACTATTTTATTTATTCATTGTACTTATACAATAGTGAATGTAATATTTATTAGCCATGGCTAAAATTATGTTATTACTTTAATGAAATAAATGTAGTCTTCATTATCTATTCAACATTGTTCATGATTTGTTATATCTTTTCAAGGAAATCATTAGCTAAATTGATTAGCTATAAACCCTATGGGGTTAACTAATATAATACATTTAGTTAAAGATCACTTAGTTATATTTTCGTGGTGAAATATATTAAATGAATATGTGTAATTATTTTTTTAAATATTATATTCTCGTAAAACCTTGTGGGGCTATTACATTGTGGTATCAGAGTTAAAGCTCAAACTTCAAATCTTAATGTGTCTACTAACACAAAATTATCCACCTATTAAGTAGGAAGAATAATGATGTATATTACACTAGCAAGTGAAGGTAATTTCAATACCAATCCCCCTATTGATCCAAATCGATTCACCACTGAGCAAGTTGTAAAGTTAGATTAGATCTTCACAACCATGCAAGAGACTAGGGACAAAATCATAGCCCTAAAATAGGAATTGATTGGCCATGAAGAGGTAAATGGTTAGCAAGAAATTGAAGAGCATCCTTCTGAGAAAAAACATCATCAAGAATAGAGGCATGAGGAAGTGTCATAGGATATAAGAGCTTGAGTAGCTACATAGTTGACGCATCACATGAAAAAGGTTAATCCACACAAGTTTGATGAAAATATATTAAGAGATGGAGATGAAGCATAGTTGATAAAGATATATAAATATTTTGAGATTAATAATTAATCTAAAGTCATGAAAGAAGTCTGGGAAGCTTATTAGCTTGCTAGTAAAGCAATAACAATGTGAGCAAAAAATAAGCTCGAGATGAACCTCAAATCAACCACCACCACATGGCAATGTTTTGGGACACTTTTTAGGTCACAATGGCTTCCATAGCTATACATTGATCAAAATCTTACATATTTTCAAAATATTAAGCAAAGATAAATATCATTAAATGAATACATAGATCAATTCATAAGTCTCTCTAACTATGTACCTTAATATAAACTATATGAGAGGTTTAGGATCAAGAAATTCATCATGGGATTAAAATAGTAAATTGGTTTTGAAGTAGATGTCCATGTGCCATCTACCATGGATCATATTTTTGAGAAGGTAGTAAAGTAGGAATAGAAACTAAAATCTCTTGCCCAAGTCAAATATAAGTTTAAGAAGAATTTTAGAAGTTTTAAACCAAATTTCAAAATAAATAACTAGAATCAAAGTAGTGAGGACTCCAAAAGTTAGTTCAAGAATCAGAACACCAATCTTAACAATGGTTTAAGGAATAGGAAACCTATTAATGGTTTCAAGAGAAAGCAACAGTCTAACAAGAAAGGGTGAGTATGAGGTTGTTTAATTTGTGAAAGTGCCCATTATGCTCATGAGTGTCCTTAGGACAAGTCTAAGAACAAGTTTTCTACTCCTTTGTAGGGTAATTTTTAGAAGTAGATTCATGTAGTAGTTGACAATCATCAAGATGAGTATCAAGATTCACCTATAGAACTGTCACATATTTTTTTTGGTTATCTAGTTTCTATTTTGATTGACACATGATCTACAAAATGTTTCATTTCTCATGGAATGCTTAGTAAATTATCTAAAATATATAGAGTTATGGTAAATTCAAGGTCAATATAGTATGGGAATGAGTCTAAGGTCAAATTAGATAAGTGTTTAGTCAAAGTTGAGATTAGGTTTCCTAAATTCACTATAGTAGTGGATCTTTATGTTATACCATTAGGGTCATACGATGTGCTCCTAAGAGTCAATTAGCTTATGAAGCATAAATATAAGATTGAATATTATCTTAAGAAGGCTAAGTGTCAAGATGATTTTGGAAATGAGACATAATTTTAGGGTGTGAAAAGGGAGTTGAAGTTAAGGCCAGTTTTTTTAATTCAACTCAAGAAAGCTCAGATAAAAGGATGACAAGAATTTTTTGTTAAGATAAATAAGATGGAAGAATCTAAAGAACCATCCATCAATGATTATCCTTTTATAAGGAACTTTTAGGATGTGTTTCTAGAGGAACTACTAGGATTTCCACCCAAGTATGAGTTTAATTTCTCTATTGATATCATACCTAGATCATAATCATAATCTAAGGCACCGTATAAGAGGATGACCACTGAACTGGCTGAGTTAAAGGCTTAACTTTAGGAGTTATTTTTGAAAGGGCTAAGTTGACCAAGTGTGTCACCTTAGGGTATACCTATTGTCTTCATAAATAATGATGGTATTCTTCACCTACGTATTGATTAAGTATGTTGAACAAAGTGACAATCAAGAACATATATCCATTTCCATACATTGTTGATCTTGATGATAAAATATGAAAGGAAATAATCTTTTCTAAGATTTGTCTTAGATCAGGGTATCCTTAGTTAAGAATCTGTGATGAGGATATTCTGAAAATAGTGTTTAGAAATCGATATAGGCACTATGAGTTCACAATGTTACCATTTGGGTTGACAAATTCTCTTGGAACATTTATGACTATTATGAATAGTGTGTTTAGAGATTATTTAGATCAATTTTTTTTGGTCTTTCTACATGACATACTCATTTATTCCAAATATGAATATGAAAATCTACAACATCTAGAACTATTTTTATAGTGTTTATCAAAGCACAACTTGTATGGAAATTTGTCCAAGTGTGCATATTTATAAAATAAAGTTTAATATTTGGGACATATTATCTATATAAATGGTATTTGAGTAGATCCAAAAAATATGTGGGACATAATGGAGTGGCCAACACAAAGTAATATGCATAAGGAAAGGATTTTCATGGGATTAGAGGGTTATTACAGAATTTTTTTTCCAAATTTCTCTAAGATAGCTAATCCAATTAACTCTCTTTAGTAGAAGAATAAGAGTTTTGTCTGGTCAAACAAATGTGAGATATCCTTTTAGGAACCAAAAGGGAGGCTTAATTCAACATTGGTGCTAAGATTTTCTAATCTTCATAGTCAATTCTCAATGATTACCATTCCTCTGGGGATGGACCTAAAGGAGTTCTTATGTAAGATGGCTCAATTGTAGCCTATGAGTCTAGGAAATTGAATCCATATGAGGTAAATTATGCCCCTCATGATTTGGAACTTGTGGAAATTATACATGCCTTATAAGTTTCAAGGCATTATCTATTCGATAACCTATTTGAACTCAAGATTGATAACTTGGGACTCAATTGCATCTTCACCTAACCAAACATGAATGATCATCAGAGATGATGATTAGAGTTACTATATGATTATGATTTTAATATTAATTATATCAAAGGCAAAGACAATAAATTAGATGATACTATAAGTCATAGAATATACATAGTAACTATGGCTACTAACAAGAGTACTCTCTGAGAATAGGTAATCAAATTATCATTAGAAGATGAATTCTATGATTAGGTCAAGAAAGCATTGTCTAAGAATGCTTAGAATCTTAAGTATAAAGGATTCAAGTTAGAGAGTGGTGGTATTTTGTGGTAAAATGGTAGGATATATGTGCTTAATAATGAGAATTTTAGGATCAAAATACTAAATTAACTACACAATACCCCATATTTAGGACATTCAAGAGTAACCAAGATCATGGTTGAGTTAAGACCAATCTATTTTTGGAAAATAATCAAGAGAGATGCAATAGATTATGTGTCTCATTGTTTGGAATGTTAGCATAATAAAGATGAACATGTGCATCCAACTAGATTATAATATCCACATGATATACCATAGTGGAAGTGGTAGGTGATTATCATGGACTATATCCAAGGGTTTTTGTTATCACAAAACTAACATAATATGATCTTGTTTTTAGTTGACAAACTAACCAAGGTATCCCAATTCATACCAATCAAATTGATAGATTATGTACCTATTTTTTAAAAGAGATTCATGAAAGAGTTGTATTGAGTACATGGCTTTCTAGATAATATCATTTTAGATCAAGATATGTGGATGTCTTCTAGATTTTGGTTGCCTCTAAATTTATCTCTAGGTATGAAATTGAATTTCATCATTGATTATCACCCAAAAACCAATAGAGAGACAGAGAGAGTTAATAAAATTTTATAATATCTCCTTCAATAAACACTTCTTCAAATCTTCCACTCTACATCAATATTTCTCATGAAGGTTGTGAAGAATGCTTGAGCTAGGAGGACAAGTCAAGAGGTCATGATATGATACTATTGAAAAAAATATTCACTAAAAACTTACACCTCACTTAGACACCTCAAAAGACCTATAAAAAGGATTCAAAACTGAATATGAATGTAAGAAAGAATAAACGTGCAAAGGAAGCAAGACTATCACTTAAAAAAATAAACTAGTCAAGCATACATATTGAAATCAATAAATAAAGGAGGTTAAACCAGATTATTCTCATTGATCAAAGGATGTAAATGGGTATATATTATTCATACTCAAATGGAATATACAAACATATCCTATCAAGGCCAAATATATAGAGAAATGTGAGAGAAAAAGGAGAAGGGCATATAAGAGAGAGAGATGACAAGTTTCTCATGAGTTACAAGCAAGAAGATAGGTATGAAACTAACTCATTAGGTTTTCAAGGAAAATTTTTGGTCTATTTAATATTATATTGTCTTCCAAGTGGCATGGGAGTTTCTTTCAGTTTTTTGACACCTTGCCTTGCTCTCTAAAATTGCCCATTCTCTTGGCTGTTAGAATGACAAGTGGTATTTTTGATGGTCAAGTCATGTTGAAATAATATCTTTATTTACTCTTGACACATTTCATTAGTTTTATAATTTCTCCAACTGACATCCAAGTAGAAATCATCATTTATCTCCTTAGATGTCTTGAAACCCCTTTAACTCACTAAGCCAATCTTACTTACAAGTTTCAAAATTTGAGTTCATATTCTCCAATGAATTATCTCTCCATGTAAGTAATATACATATCATATTATACCTACAAAACTTCATTTGGAGTCATCAAATTCTCATGACGACTCCATTTGTCATCAAAAAATCTCATTTGGCCTCATTCCTTTTAACCTTGAAAACATATAAACTTCCTTGTGAAAAATAATATATAAAGTTTATTGAGAAAATAAGAACATATTTGGGGACCCAGTATGGAATTAAAAATTCATGCCAAATTTTAGGTCCTGACTCTAAGTGGAAATGTCTTTTTTATCCTATTCTCTCTCCTCAATTAGGTCTCGATTAGGCCTCCTTGCCTAGAAACTAAGTTTTGGATTTACATGATTAACACAGGTGTGGAACATAAAATAAATAGGCTATTAATTTTAAAGACCTCAAAATTATCCTCCATATCAAATTTTATCTCCTAACATGTTTTAAAGACCTCCCAAGCATGTTTGTGATAGACTTCTCTAGTCCTTTTCCATACATTATACCTACACACGTGCCAACCAATGGCATGGGAAGTTCATCAGGGTAGTTATGAAGGTCAATATGGTAATTTTTAGGCTTAATAAATACATATTAAGGAATTATAATGATCTTATCTCTCATCAATTTACTTATAGACTCTTTGGTAGCTTATGAGTGCCTTGCACTCTTAAAGGTAATTCATAAAACCTAAAGCCTTAATCAACTAGCCAATGAAAAAAAATAAAATTAAACAAGGTATATTATCATAAATAATTATATTGGGTCACCATGTAAATAATTTGTATTATTTTGAATAAGATAAAGTGTATCTAGGGCTAATAAGACTGAGTTTTATGAGGTTAAGAAGAAAACAAGTCTGAGGTTGTTGTCTTGATATTTATTTTGGGATAGAAATGATCTATTTAGGTATGTATCATTATCAATTATCCTTTCCCATGATATCCATTGTTGCTTAATTCCACAAGCCTAGCACATATTCATTTACTTGTACCTAGGGTTTTAGAGCAAATTATTGTTCTTGACACTATCTATTGTGTTTACTTTATTTTCTCATTGTTAAAAGAGTTTTAAAACTCATGCTATGTTTTTTTGATAATAATAAAACATCCTTAAAAAGTTTATGGTATCAAATCACCCTCATTAGATAATTCTTCATCAACCTATACATATAAGTCTATGTTGATAGAATTTAGGCATATTAGGCTTGAACAGAGCTTGTCTACATCTCATAAATTTATCATGACTATAGCTTCCTTCTTAGGATCCATGATAAATTTTCACGCTTTTTTTTGTTATCATATTTTATTCTTGCCTCCAAAAATCCACCCTTATCATGACTGTCCTAGTAGGTTTGCCTATGAGGTGTTAGGCTTACTAGGCCTAGACAGGGTTTTCAACATCTCCACTTTATTGTTGGATCTAAGGATCTCATAAGAGCATATTATCACCATGAAATCATCATAAAATTGTTTAAATTCATTTATACCTCTCATATACCCTTATCTCTCTTGAAACAAGCAAAAACTTCCATGAGGGCAGCCAAACATGTAGAGATCCATTTGATTATGTGTGAAGGGTTGACATGAATCTTGACCAATCTCATTTTGATCACTCTTTCATGATCATCCTTTTGAATTACCATGAATAAAATGGTTTCAAATTTTGTACATTCAACTAAGCTAGACATTAGTGTTCATCATATCCGCTTTGCCTTCTCTTTATAGTTACAATGATGTTACTTCCTTAGCAACTTGTGGATGGTTATTTAGGTGTCTAAATGCATTTAAGGCTTTCAACATCTTCAATTCAAAATTTTGGAAATATCAATAACTTATGTCTTATTATTGAGAATATATAACCTTTAAACTTGCCTAAAACCACCCTTACACACTCACTTGTTCCTTACACATGTCTAATACATGGTTGTAGGTGGCTACTTAGGTAAAAGTTGACATGAAATTAAGAATGATCCTTTCACTCCATAATGAAATTTTAGGAATTCAAACCATAATTTAAATTTCACTTCCATTCTCTCGCATAGTCTATTATCCTTTTCATAGTGTTCTACAACGTTTACCTTCTTATTCTCATGTGAAAACCTGTATATGAGTGTCTAAAACTTGTAGACTCAATCATCTTATCCTTCATTGACTTTCAAAACATTAAGTGCTTCATTGGATTGTACCTTCTAATTTCATGATTAAAATCATATTCATAGTACACTCTCTCCCTTGTATTAACAAATATCTCTTGTTCAATATGATTACATATAGGTTTACTACCTTTAGGTATACCTTTTGCTTATATAGACTACTACAAACAACTCCCTTGAGTCCTAAACACCTTTATTTTTATATCAACTATTTTCTCATCATATGTCATCTACTTCAACCACTATAGACCTCATAACTAATCATTATGTTATCCTCAACTTATCCATTTGGTCTATATAGGCCTATGTATATAGTCATCTTGTATAAAAAGTTTGTTTAAATAGGTTAAGGTCTCTTCATTCATGTTTTTTTTTATGCAAATGGAGTCTATCAAGGTCATACAATTTATTTGGAGTGTATTTCACATATATCCATTTCTAAAATACTTTCAAAGTGAAACCTATGATTTTATTAATGTTAACCTACACATCTACAGACCTATATGTAAATGAAACTTGTCTAAATCCCTTATTGGAGAGTGAATTTGAGTCTAATTCCTACTATATCTATCTTCTAACATGTCCAAAAATTCTATCTATTGATTCATGATTGATGTTCATTTCCACTTTGAACCAAGTTTGGTAATAATTACATTTAAAATACATCTACTACATAAAACCATGCCTTCAAAAAGTAAAACACTTGAAGGCTATATATAAATATCTCATTCCAACGGGGATCACATTGATCATACAAAGTTCAGATATCTTCTATTAAATTTGAGACACTTTAAACTTATTTGAAAGTGGAAACAGGTCAAATCAACCAAACACACTTCCAGTAAGGTGATATTCTTACACACTTGATAAACCTTTCTCCTTATTGACAACACAAACCAAGGCTGAATTGATTAATGAAAATAACATTAAAGGGGTCACTTTATCCTTTGAAAATATTCCATAAAACCATTATCCTCGATCAAATTTTGGCATAAAGAAATGGGATTAAAATTAGACCATGCTTGAATGGATAAAACATAGTGACCTATTATCACTCTCAATGATTGTTAATAAAGGAGGGGGCATGAATATACAAACCAATGCCAATAAATTTAAGCTCATTAAGATCCCTAATAATGGCTAAATTTTCATGTTAAAACTTTCTTTGTCCTCAACATACCATGTATTTGATTTTTGCCTTTCTGAGCTTATGAAGTCAGTGATGGAGGAGAGAGAGAGAGTTCATTGAAACTTTGAGACATGAAAATTACTTCCACACATGATTATGACCTGTAAAATATTAAAATACACTAATAAAAAAATTCACTTGAAAGTGAGTTCAAGAAATGAGTACAAGTTCCATAACTCCCTTTTTGGCATTGAAATGTAAGATTTTGACTTCTTCTTGACTTGTAACTATCATATCCATGGAAAATCTTTTTCAATCTTAGAAAAGTGCCACATATGGATAAATCACCTTGGTGGGATTTTAAATACATGAAAGCTAAAAAAATTCACCTTTTTCCTCATAAAACATTACCTTAACATCCATAAAATAACATTAACTTATCCAAAACATCATATAATGTTTATACACCTTGGTTAAGGCATGAAATGAATTTTAGGTACACCTAAGGACTTATGACACCTCTTGAACAAGTCTTATTTCATAATGACATGACTAGGCTAGGCTAGATCTGCCACATGTATTTAAAATCTCATTGAACCTACTCATTTGATTCAACAATATATCATTCTCAAGAGCCTTTTCTTTCATATCTTCACCAAATTATTCATTAGCCAAGGCAGTAATCTTAACACTTTATTCATAAGTAGTTACAATCTCATCAAGATCACTCATTTCTTCATATATAAAGACTAATTTGTGTTTATCTTCACCAATTGGAGTACCAATGGTGAAATCTTCATAATATACTTTTGAATTGTCTTCTTCACACTCTTTTTAACATCTAATTTCATCTACAATATTGTCCACATTTACTTCCCATAGGATAGGTTACTCTTCAAGAAGGGATGTGTTGTGAGGGTGATAGATAGGTTCATGAGTTGGAGAAGGGATATGAGGTATGGTGGATGTCTCATGAATGGGCTTGGGAATGGAGGGACTACTCTATAAACTTGGGGTATTTTATATTTAGGACTCTTCTAGGAACTCTTGAAGAGAGAATAGATTCAATGGTGCTATTAATGCCTCATCTTTCTCAAAAACCATCTCATCTTTCTCATAGACTTCTTGAGTTTCTTGAACAACTAAAACTTTATCTTCAACCTTCTCAATTAGGACCTCGTTCTTGTTTTTAAAACATTCTTGGATAGAAATCTAAGATGGAAAATAAAAAGGTCCTTTGGAAGAGGGAAATGGATTTTGAATGGGCACAAGGGTTTTTTTGACTTCAATCTCTTGATCTTGAATCTATTCCTCCTTCATTTTTAGCTCCAACTCTTTTATTTTCTATTATATACTCTCTTGGAATATATTTTATTGAAGGTGAGTAATGGCCTCATGAGGGTAAGGAACACAATAAGCCTAGTATGAGCTACAAGAAATCTCTTGATGAGAGATATGATGGAATTGCATAGGTTCATATTTTTCCTTGGATTAAACTCCCCAATCTATGCTTGTCTCACCTTGATTATTCCAAGACTTTAATACTTGAATCCATCTTGGAGTCTTGAAGAATTTCTTAAGGGGTTCTTAAAAAAGACAAGTATAATTTTGGTTTTTAATAATAGGTTGTTTGACAACAATCTCCTCCTTCCTTTGAATTCTCTCTTGGATTGAATTCCAAGAAGGGAAAGTTTGAGGAACATATGATGTACTTGGAACACTTTGACATTAACTTGGAATGGTATCTTACGGAAGAATGGGTGGCATATATGAGTGACAATGTGGTTTGTATGAAGACACATGGGGCTGATGGAGTTGGATATATTGTCCTTCATAAACTTTTATCATATCTTCTATTTTTTGAAAGAGACCACTTACATCCAAAATTTCACTTGAGGGGCTTTGCCAATTTGTTCTCTCAATTGATGTCAATTCTTCTTTCATTATATGGAATGATTATTTCAAATCATGAATGAGATGACTTAGAATATCTTGACCATATTCCATTTGTGTGTTAATTCCTATCATATACCTCTCATATCCCAAGAAAGTTTGCTTCAAACTTGGAATGGACTGATTTGAGAAGTGACTATGTTGGCCAAAGACATGTTGAGCTTGAGAAGGCTGATCATAGGACTAGTATGAATCATAGTGAGGTTGATAAGGTTCATCATAGGACTGATATACAATATTGTAAGATTGAGGAACTTTACTAACTTGAATGAAATTGAAATCTACTTCAAACTCAGTCATGATAACCTCATCAAGATAATGAAATGAAAATAAAAATTACTTTAAACAAGTGACTGGGATGTTGGAACTAGTTGATTATGCATAGAGTCAACATTAATGTTTTGAATGCCTCTAAAGGCTGATATGTAGAAGAACAAAACCTCAAATTCTTCCACTATTTTGGACCTTAGTAACACTAAGCATGCCAAAACTATTATCAATCAAATTTCCACCCTTTGTAAGAAAGTTCAGTCCTTTTAAATTTGATTTAACATGCAAACACCTCAAGGTTGTTAGTACCCTATTAGATAGGTGAATATTTAGGTCAAAGGGTTGTCTCCCAGTGATGAATCACTTAGTCTCATCCACTAAACTACCACTTTCTATGAAAAAGGAGAGAACATATTCTAATGGGTCTGATGAACCAAATATGTTGGGCCACTACCAACCAGGTGTAAATGCATGTCAAACATGAAAATAACCTTCAACAAACACTTCTTCAAATCTACCTCTCTACATCAATACTTATCATAGGTTTTTGAAGAATGCTTGATCTGGGAGGACTAGTCAAGAGGTCATGGCATGACACTATTGAAAAGACTACTCAATAAACACTTAAACCTCACTTAGACACCTCACAACATTTGCAAAAAGGATTCAAAACTGAGCATGAATACAAAAAAGGATAAACATGCCAAGGAAGCAAAACTATCACTTAGAAAAATCAACTAGTCAAACATACATATTGAAACTAATCAGTGAAGGAGGTTAAACCATATTATTCTCATTGATCAAAGGATACAAATGGGTAGGGAATCACCATACCTAAGTACAGGATACAAACATAGTTTATCAAGACTAAATATATAGATAAATGTGAGAGAAGAAGGAGAAGGCGTATGAGAGAAAGATATGAAAAGTGTGTCATGAGTTACAAGCAAGAAGAGAGGTATGGAACTTCCCCTTTAGGCCTTCAAGGACAAATGATGTTCTCCTGAATATGCTCTTCTCTTCCAAGTGTGTGGGTGTCACATCCTGATTTGTCTTTAAGTTGAATAACTTATTTGATGCATGGAATATTATGGTTATTATTTGATTAATTACTATTTGATTAAGCTTTATGTCATGTGCTATTATAGGATAGTTATATATTATTGAATTTATATGATTAACTGACTATAAGATAGTTTTACTCTTATACTATATACATTATGATCATATTTGTTAGTTTATACAATAATATTTTATGGATCTCATAATGCTTCAGACTAAGTACATTTATTGTTGTGGGTTAGTTTCAAGACATATGCATCCCTTAGAGTGTGATGGAGGGAGAACATCATCAAAAAGGATGGTGTAGATGGAGGCATTGGGGGATGATAGAGATAAAAACTAGAAACCCATGTAGACCATAGTAGATTAACTTATTTTATGATTATTTTTTGAGTTAGACAGTTGTAGTAGGTTTTGATTTCTATTATATATGTTTATTGTGATATTTTTGTTCTATTATCATGTTATTTTGATTGTGTATTTTCAGTATTCTAGTTATGTATTGCATTAATAGTTTTTTATGTTATTGCTTAGTTGTTTGAATGAATATGTAGCTATCTTGTTGTGACTTGCCATTGTGTTGAATAGAGTTAAATGTTTGTATTAACAATTTTTGTTTGAATTCTTTGTTGTAGTAATAAACGTATTATGTTACTTAGTTGGGTTAGTTTTTAAAGTGAATACTTATGTTATAAGGTTACTATTATCATTTATAATAGTTTCATAAACCTATAATAAGACATTAATGAGTTATCATTCTTTCTTAAGCAATAACAAATGATTTTAGTAGGCATGGTAAAATAAGATTTATGTTAATAACTTAATATTTTTATAAAACCTTAGTGCTTAGGAAAAAAACATATTGTTATGCAAAGTGTTATATATAATTTTATTATCTAACAATTATATAAACATGATTCTGTTTGATGAATCTTTGCTAAAGTCTATGGTTATTTGTTTAACCTAGGAAGTTAACTTCTATTTTGGAGGTCGAATACATGATATTGGCAATTATGTTAGATAGGCTTATTATTTAGTTAACTTTGTGTGGAATTATAATTTTTTTAGATTTTTTATAATGTCAATTTACATGGGCACTATGCGAAATCGATATTATTTTTGATAAAGTCAAAAAACCATGCATAGAATGATTATGATATTAATCACTCAAACTTTTGATATGATTAGTGTTTCTAATATGTTTGTTTTCTCAAGTTTATAATCATTCTCAGAAAAACCATTATGTAAATTTTGAAGGTTGCTTACATGAGAAAATGGTGACATATTGTAGCTTTATTGAGTTTTGTTAAGTTATTCATGGAATGCATTGTTTTAGTGATTATTTGTTTGTCGAGTAAAAGGGAGAAGTTGATAGAAATTAAGGGCATAGAGAAGAATAAAATAAAATGGAGAGATGCCTGTGAGGGCACAAAATACATGGGCTTAGTAGGCAAAAGTAGAACAAGGGTATTCAAGCTAAGGAGTGAAGACAAGTTTGGCTTTCTTGGAATTATAATCATCTTTACTAGTTGGTGAAGTACTTTAAATTCTTGTGTGTATAGTTTGATGGATTTTTAGAAAATAAATGATAAATGGTTAACTAGGTTTTAATTGTTTTTGAAATTATAAACAAATAAAGTACTGAATGTAGGGCCTTGTGGATGGTTCAGCCATCCATAAAACCCTACATCCAACCCATAGTAATCCTAAGTGGTATGGGTAGAGCTATACAATTTTCACCATAATTATATTAGCTCTAAGAAAGCTTTGTATTATTTACTTTTCAATTGGTAAACTTTATGAATTCATAGCATGGTTAATTAAAGGGCATTTATAACTAGAATGGGTAGGATCCTTGACTCAGTTTTGGTTGTCAAAGAAGTTAGGGATACAATCATTAATGCTCAAACATAGATTAAATTTTTTATGGGTTATGCAAGATTCAACTGCGTTTATACCCAATTGAAAATTTGGGTAAATATGTTATAGGGTTTTATAATGAATTTGACTATGTAAGAAATTACACACACACACATACACATACACACATGCATATAAATACACACACACACACACACACACACACACACACACACACACACATCTGTGTGTGTGTGTGTATGTATATGTATATGTACACACACACACACACACACACACACACACACACACACACACACACACACACACACACACACACATGTGGGTGTGTGTATACATACATGCATATAGTTGGGTATGTATTTGATATTTTTCTTCTTATCATATTTATATCTATTAATAGGGAATATTATGATTGAATCTATTAATTTATATATTATTATATGTTTTAACCAAATCTCATATTTATGCCATTAAATAATTAGTGGATAGATTCCACTAGATTAATTAGTGACATCAATGCAAGATGAGGTATAATCCAATTGAGTGGTGTGTATGAAATTGAATCATCTCAGAGATCATTAACTATTTGAAAACTTTGGTCAAAATAATGTTTATAGTCAAACATTACCATTTAATGTGTTGATATAATTTCCATATTTATGTGATATCATGTTAGAATAGATTTATTTATGGTACACATCATGTATTAGATATCTTAAAACACATGGGTTCTAGTTTATTACTCTGAAATCTTGCACCTTCAGTATCTACCCATCCATGAAGGGAGTGTCATTCTCTTGGTGGGAGATAGTGTGGTGGATCAATGGTATTTGGTTGGTGTGAAAAATCACTTAGATGATGTTCTCCCTCCCAAGAATAGTATTACACTAGAGACTACACTTGAGATTACAGATTGATACTTGATTCATAGAGACTCATGCCCCATGGAGCTTTGTATCATTGTATTATTATTATTTGAGATATTATTTATTACTAGAACTATACTATTCAGTCATTGTACATCTACAACATTAGATGTAATTTTTTATCAACCATGGTTAAAATTGTGTTATTAGTTTAATGAAATAATTGTAGTCTTTATTATTTATTCAACATTGTTCATTATTTGTTATATCTTTTCATGAAAATCATTAGATAAATGGATTAGCTATAAACCCTATGGGGTTAAATAATATAATAAATTTAGTTAAGGATCATTTAATTATATTTATCATGGTGAAATATGTTAAATGAATATGTATAAATATTTTTTTCTAAATATTATATTATCATAAAACATTGTGGGGTTATTACTTTGTTATATCAGAGCTGAGGCTCAATCTCTAGGACTTAATGTGTTCACTAACACAAAATTATTCATCTATTAAGTAGGAAGAATAATGGTGAATATTAAACTAAGAGGTGAGGGTATTTTCAATAGCAATCCTCATGTTGATCTAAAACAGTTTGCCATTGAACAAGTTGTGAAGCTAGATTAGATCCTTGCAACCATACAAGAGACTAGGGACCAAATCACAGTCATAGAATAAGAAGTGAGTGGTGATGAAGAGGTGAATGGCTAGGAGGAACTTGGAGAGAATTTTTTTGAGAAATAAAATCCTCAAGAGTAGAGGCATGAGGAAGTGCCATAGGATGCGAGAGCTTGAGTAGCTATAGAGTTGAAACGTCACATGAAAAAGGTAAATCTAGACAAGTTTGATGGAAATGTATTAGGAGATGGAGTTGAAGCATAGTTGGTAGAGATGGATAAATATTTTGAGATTTAGAATTAATATAAAGTCATGAACTTATACTGGGGAGCTTATCAACTTATTGGTGAAGCAATAACATGATGAGAAAACAATAATCTTGAGATGAATCTCAAATCAACAACCACCACTTGGAAATATTTTGTGACATTTTTTAGGTAACAATGGCTTCCATACCTATACATCAATCAAAATCTTACATATTTTCAAAATATTAAGCAAAGAGAACTAATAGTGAATGAATACTTAGAGTAATTCACCAAGCTCGTTAACTATGTACCTTAATATCAACCATATGATAGGTTCAATATCAAGAAACTAATCATGGGATTAAAATACCAAATTGGTTTTGAAGTACTTATGCATGGGCCATCTACCATGGATTATATTTTTGAGAAGGTAGTCAATCAGGAATAGAAACTCAAATCTCTTGCCCAACTTAGAGATAAGTTTAAGAAGTTTAGAAGTTCTAAACCAACTTTCAAAAATAATAACTAGAATAAAAGGAGTGAAGACTCTAAAAGTCAGTTCAAGAATCAGAAAACCGAGTTCAACAATGGTTCAGTAAATAGAAAACCTAATAATGGTTTTAAGAAAGGTTTTAAGAGAAACCAATAGTCTAACAAGAAAGGATGAGTAGGAGGTTGATTCATTTTTGTAAGTGTCCATTATGCTCTTGAGTGTCCTTAGGACAAGTATAAGAACAAGGGTTTTGATGCTCAGTAGGGTAACTTTTAGTAGCATATTCATATAACAGTTGAAAATCATCAAGCTTAATATCAGGCTTCACCTATAGAACTATCATGTATTTTGTTTGATCATCTATTTTCTATTTTGATTAACATGGGAGATAATAAATGTTTCATTTTTCATAAAATACTTAGTAAATTACCTAAAAAATCTAGAGTTATGGAAAATGCAAGGTTGATACAAGATGGGAATAAGTCTAAGGTCAAATTTGATAAATGTTTAGTCAAAGCTAAGAGTAGGTTGCCTAAATTCACTATAGTAATGGATCTTTATGTTACACCATTGGGGTCATATGATGTGATCCTAAGATTCAATTGTCTTGTGAAGCATAAATCTAAGGATGACTATTATCTAAGGAAGGTTGAGTGTCAAGATGATTTTAGAAATTAGACACAATTTTAAGGTGATAAAAGGGAGTTGAATTTAAGGCCAATTTTTGTAATTCAACTCAAAAAATATTAGATAAAGGGATTTCAAACATTTATCATTAAAATAAATAAGATGAAAGAATCTAAGGAACCATCCATGATAATTATCCTTTTCTAAGGAACTTTCGAGATGTGTTTATAGAGGAATTACCATGATTTCCACCCAAGTGCAAATTTAATTTCTCTATTGATATCATATTTGGATCAGAATCATAATCTAAGGCACCATATAGTAGAGTGACCACCAAATTGGTTGAGTTAAAGATTGAACTTCAATATTTCTTGTAAAAAAATTTAATTTGACCAAGTGTGTCACCTTGGGGTACACCAACTGTCTTCATCAAGAAGAAGGATGGTACTCTTCACTTACGTATTAATTACAGGATGTTGAACAAAGTGATGATCAAGAACATATATCCATTACCATGCATTGATTATCTCTTTGATAAAATATGATGGGAAATATTCTTTTCTAAAATTTATTTTATATTAGGATATCATTAGTTAAGAATCCGTGATGAGGATATTCTAAAAATAGTGTTCAAAACTTGATATAGGCACTATGAGTTCACAGTGTTACCGTTTGAGTTGACAAATGCTCCAGAAACATTTATGAATATTATGACCAATGTGTTTAGAGATTATGTAGATCATTTTATTTTGGTCTTTCTACATGAAATCCTCATTTATTCTAAATATAAGGAAGAACATCTGCAACATCTAAAACTAGTTTTGTAGCATTTGAAAAAGCACATATTGTATGGAAATTTGTCCAAGTGTGCATTTTTATAAAAGAAAATGTAGAATTTGGAACATATTATCTTTGCATATGGTATTTTAGTAGATATAGTGAATAGCTAGGCCATAATGGAGTGGCTAGTGCCAAAGAATATGCATGAGGTAAGGAGTTTCATAGGATTAGAGGGTTATTACCAAAAAGATTCTCTAAATTTCTCTAAGATAGCTAATACAATCACCTCTCTTTAGTGAAATAATCACAACTTTAAAATATAAATGATATGTAATACCAAAGTTTAAGAAGTTTTGGACATGTTTAAGATCAAAAGATTTGAATTTTATTAATATTTTTGATGATGTATCGAAAATTTGAAATTTAAATGATATGTAATATTGAAGATTGAGTGGGTTTGAATTTGTTTAAGATCTAATAAGTCAAACTTTGTATGCTTTTATCATAATGTATTACAACTTTTAATTCATGTTTGGTTCTTTCATTTTCAAAGTTATAAGCAAAAGAAGTGTTGTTAGCTTGTTTTTTACTTTCCATAAGATCTTTGTATGCAATGCATTTATAATAAAGATCATGAGATAAACATGTAGACAAGGAAGATAGGACTATGTCTAAACAAACAAGTGTGAGATAACCTTTCAGGAAATGAAAAGGAGGCTTACTTCAATAGTTGTACTAAGAGTTCCCAATCCTAATGGTCAACTCTTAGTGATTACCAATGCATCTAGGGACGGACTTAAAGTTTTTATACAGGATGGCTTAGTTGTATCCTATGATTCCAATAAATTGAAACCATATGACGTGAAATATTCCCTTCATGATTTATAACTTCCATCAATTATGCATGCCTTGCAAGTTTTGAGGCATTATCTATTGGAAAACTCGTTTGAACCCAAGACTGAGAACTTGGGACTCAAGTACATTTTCACCCAACTAAACTTGAATGCTCATCAGAGATGATGGTTAGAGTTATTATATGATTATAATTATGATATTAATTATATCAAAGGTAAAGAGAATAAATTAGATGATGATCTAAATCATAGAAGGTAAATAATAGATATGGTTACTATAGGAGTAATTTCTAAGAATAGGTAATCAAATTATTATTAGGAGATGAATTCTATGATTAGGTCAAGAAAGCATTGTCTGAGAATCTCAAAATCCTAGGTATAAATGATTCAAGTTAGAGATTAGTCATCCTTTATGGTAAAATGGTAGGATATATGTACTTAATAAAGATAATTTAAGGAGCATGGTACTAAAGTAACTACATAATACCCCATATTCAGGACATCTAGGAGTAACCAAGCTCAACTCTATTTTTGGAAAAGAATCAAGAAAGATGCAATAGATTTTGTGTCTCATTGTTTGGAATTTAGTATGAGAAAGTTGAACATGTGCATCTAAAGAGATTGTTATATCCATATGATATACCATAGTGGAAGTAGTAAGTGATTAGCATGGACTTTGTCTAGGGGTTATAGTTATCATGAAACTAACATGATATGATCCTTTTTGTAGTTGACAAACTAACCAAGGTATCCCACTTCATACCAAGCAAATTGATAGATGATGAACCTATGATTACAAATATATTCATGAAGGAGGTGTATTGAGTACATGGTTTTTTAGATAAGATAATTTTAGATCGATATCCGAGGATGAATTCTATATTTTGGTTGAATCTAAACTTATATCTAGGTATGCATTTGAATTTTAGAACTATTTATCACTCAAAAACCAATGGAGAGACAGAGCGAGTTAATCAAATTTTATAATATCTCCTTCATATGTATTGCATAGATAATTAATAAAAGTGAGAGGAGTACCTTCCATTGTTGAATTTTCTTAAATAACTCATACCAATCAATGTTGATGATGGATCCATTTGAGGAATTGTACAGAAAGATGTGTAGAACACTAGATTGTTAGGGTAGGTTAAAAGATAGGGTAGTCTTTGGACCCAAGATGCTTTTAGAAATGGAAGAGAAACCTATGACAATTAGGAATAGGTTGGTCGAGGCCAATGATAGACATAAAATTTATGATTATTTGAAGAGAAAAACAAGGCAGTTTTTTGTAGGTGATAAAGTATTTCTATGGGTTAAGCCTCAAAAAATCTCAATTAAAAGTTGGGAAGTTAGTGAAAATTTTACTAAGATATGTGGTACCCTTCAAGGTTTTGTAAGTGGTCAATCCTGTAACATATAGGCTTGCATTGCCACCAACTCTAGCTCTTTTACATAATGTCTTCCATGTGTCTTATCTTAAAATATATGTTGATGATCCTTCACATGTGTTGGATTGGA
>JARHVA010006298.1:872500-902500 GCA_037957365.1 Torreya grandis
GACACTACACTCTTATTTATTTCTTGGATTGTAGAGCATAGTCAACCTGGTTATATCTATATCCTTCCTATCTCTTTGATTTTGCATCAACATTATCTTCCTTAATCTTTCTCCTTCATCATGAAATTCCTATTTGAAAATAGCACTAAATTTAATTAAATAGATATGATGAGTTTTACCAACCCCAATAGGTTCTACCATAATCATCTTATGGCTCCTATCCGACATGAAAGTAATGTGCATGTAGTCACTCACACTACAAACTATGGGACCCCTCCTCATTCCTCTTCTCTTCACAATCATCTCTTTTTATTTGAAGATCAACCTAAATTAGAGTATACCCTATAAATTCTATTCTTCATCAATGAGTTTACTCAACATCAAATAAAAGATCCTTTTACTATTTACCATGTCATGATAAGTGGTCAAGTCAAAGAACCCAATCACCTTCTCCTATATAATCACACAAATTTAGGGACACTAGATTATTTTATTCTCAACCTCTTCCCTCTATTTTTACACCTTCTCATACCATGACATCTTCCTCTTTGATCTCCTCCACCTCCATGCCTAGTATCTCTACTAACATGGTAGGTTCTACATCTAGTGGGCCTCTTCCAAGACTAACTATTCTTAATTCTTCCATTAGTACACCATTTGCTACCAATGGTAATCATGCCTCAAGTGCCTCTTCTTCTTATCCCTCTACTAGTAAATCTTTTTCCACATAATCAAATCATGCTACTAGTGTGTCACTTACCAATAATTCTTTTCAAGCCACTACTAACACCCATAGTGGTACCCAAGCCACTACTACCAATCTATTGCTTCACACAATACTAATAATACCACTCAAACCCATCAAATTCTATTAAAAAATCTTAATAAAATGAATGCTTTCCAAGATAAAAATGTTGATAAAATGATATAACTGCAAAATCATCTTATCCATCTTCAAAACCACCCTCAATAGGTTCTATGGGGAACACATAACCAAAATGCTCCCCCACCTCCTCTTCGAGATTACCATGGTAATATTATCCCTTAACCTCCCCTTGTTAAAAAAACAATCAATAACCACAAAAATGAGCCTCTTACACCTCAAATTGATAACATTTATATATGATGTATCACCCCTACCATTACATACAATAAGTCAACTGATCCTACTCTAAACTTAAAAAACATCTGGAAATCTATATAAAGACTAGGTCAAATTAAATACTTTTGATGCTATCAAGAAATTATCAAAAAAATTCATAGGTGATGTTTTAGATTGGTAAAACAAACTCAAATCTCATTCCATCACTAGTTTGGAATATTTAGTTAATGCTCTAGTCTAAGAGTTCCAAACTAGTGATCTCTCTAAAAATACCTTGGCCCATTTTATCAATTGTAAGCAACTTGAGATCAAAATCATACAATATTTCATCAAATGATGGAAGACCTTGTCTAATAAATGTGAACATAATATGGTAGATGATAACATATTTTATCTACTTACCAATGCTCTTTTTCCCAAGTTGTAATATTGGGTCCAGACTCTCTCACCATAAACTTTGGAAGAGGCCATTGACCAAGCCAAGCATCATGATTTTCTCATACATCAATTTTAGCCATCCCAAAATTCTATGGTTACTCACATGTATAAAAAATAAGAATAATCATTCTACAAATTATGGTGTCACTGACTCTTACAATACCATTCAAGCTATTGTTTCCAACCAAGCTTCCTCTCCAAACCACATCACAAATCCTCATTTATCTTCAACAAATAACATCAATGTCGATAAACCTTTATCCTTATCATAATTAAAAATACATATACTAAGGCATATTTTGTGAGAACTTGATCCCACTCATCCCATGAAATCTTGATACAGTCCCAATAAAGTTTATTGGTTTCATGCTAGTTGGGATCATTCTCATGGGACTTGTATGCAACTTCATAATTTAGCTATGGATTTCCTTCTCAGTCCTAATTTTTAACATGATTCTATGATTCATAAATGTCAATAAGACTATCACATTTCCTTCAAAGCCCATGTAACACAAACTAAATCTCAAGCTTTGAAATAGGCTAATGCTCATTTATCCATCCATAAAGATCCTCTTCCAAATCACCAAGACAACTGAGATAAACTTACCCCTTCTACCAATAATATCAATAGTCTTCTTGACCCAATTCCTAAACAAAATGTGGTCAAAATGACTAATATATGAAGGGTGGTTTCCTTCATTGATCCTCATCCCATCCACACTCCTCAATTGTCTCACACTTTTCATGTTATCCAAGACTCTTCTCCAACTCACTTAACAGAGTTGAGGAAAGAAGATATTATATTTTTTGACGAACCAATTCCAACACTTCCATTGGGTAACACTTATCATACCATTTCTACCATTCCTACAACCTCTTTACCCATCACCAATGATAATCAAACTTCTATAAACACTTATTTGAATCCATCTCAATCTAAACTTACATCAACTACCCCATCTTCTCAAGACAATCAAAAAACTTGTCCTCTAATTAAACCTTCCACATATTATTAGAATAAATTCACATGAATTTTGGCTACTCCTTTGGAGGACCTCTTTCAACACTATTCACCTCTTTCTAATAATCCTCTTATGGCTTTTGATGAATGGGATACTATCACATAACTTACTAATTGCACATCTCAAATTCCATTTATTTAACATATGCAAACCTCTCCACATCATCATAATCATCTTATGTAACTTTTGTTCAAAATGAACATCCCTCATCCTCCCCTAGCACGATGTAAAGCCACCTTATCTGAATTAAAATATATCATTTTATAACAATGCGAAGAGATAACCATATATGTTGATGAAATAATGGACACTTATCTTTCCCTCAAAATTACCCATTTCTTCTATGATCCTAAATGAGATTCTACTTTATGAAGATGATCCTCCTATTTTTATCCGTGTCTAAATTGTCAATATAAAATTCAAGCATGCATTTATTAATGAGGTTTCAAGCACTTGTGATGCCTCTCTCGATTTCATAAAAGCCCTTAAATATTCCAAATGTAATCTTAAGTCCACATGTATCACGTGTCAAGGCTATGACCAAAGGAAAATGCCTCCCTTAGGCTGTGTGTGTATCCCTATCACCATCCCACCTATCACCATCCATATGAATGTGATGATCTTCAAATTTACTCTATCCTATAACATTGTTCTTGGTAGGCCATGGATTCATGGCATGAGATTCATTTCATCTTTTGATTGCCAATGTGTCAAATTTACTCATAATAGAGCAATCTATAAGATTCAAGGTGACACTAACTCTTAAAATTTTAAATAATTATAAGACCATGGCATATTCAAGATTACCACCCTTGAACCCTTTCCAAGCATTCCATTTAATAAATCTCAATGGTTTAACTTTCTTGTCAACTCCACCTAAGATTAAAATGGTCACCTCTTCATCAGGAATATACCCCTTAACCTCCTAGATTTTGATGACGATGAGCCTAATGAAATCAATATCAAGATTAAAACCTTAGATCTCTCACCTCATCTCATTTATCATCTTCCCCCTTCTTTAAAACCTTGTTCTCATTAACCACCTAGTGATGATATACCAATTATCTTAATTAAGACTCGACATTCCATTCATCACACCACATCAGATGATAAGGTCATCCCTACCTATACCATTGAAATTAATACACCTAATTATGATGATGACTATACCTTAGATGATCCATTCTAATGAGGTGTCATTTAGGCCTAAGAAAATAAAATTATTCATCATCATTCCTCTTTGCTTTAGTCTTTTAGTATTTATTATAGCATTCCATCCTATATCATTCCTAATTTTAACATTTTTCCTCCTAATCGTGGGGTAGATGGTACACACACTTCCATTTTTTAAAGAGCCTTATAGGAGTATGCTAATGGATGATGTTATGAATGGTCCCTATCACTTTACTAGAAACTAAGACCCCTCTAGTTGACTTATCCGTGAGATGCTTGAAACTATCCTTCAGTCTTCTATGCATCCTTCCCCTCCCTTAGTAGAGCCCACTTTAGATTTGATTCCCTTTTCCTCACTAGTTGTGTATCTTCTTATTTCTGATCCTATATCTCCTTCAGTTGAGCATTTCCCATTATTTCCACCAACCCCACCTTTCCTTGGTGATGGTTTTTTACCTTTACCACATCTTGCTCCTTTTTCCACCAAATGGTATGATAAACCATATTGTGATATTTAAGATTTTGTTAGTCATTGGACTAGAGACTATTTATTACACCAAAAATTCTTTGATTTTGTTTCAAATCCTCATGTTAGTACACCTACAAAGTCTACTAACAAGCTTATATGTTTCTTCTATGGCATAAATAATCATTCATCCATGTATTGTCATAAGTTGCAGCAATATATTGACACCTTCTGTCTCACCACTCCTTAACTCACAAATAAAGCTATACCTCCACCAAAAGTATTACCTGAATATCTTCCCAAATATGGATAGGTATATTGTCTCTAGTACCAATGAATTACTCATTAAATTGATTGTTATCACATCCTTTAGTATCATTTCAAGGATGACCTCATGACTATTACTATATCTACTACCCTTCATCCCATAGGTTATTATCATAATAAGTCTCCCACTTCTTCCCCCCATGACTTCACCACCTATGGTCCCATCTTCACTCATGATTCCCTCAACTTTGGAAATTTCCTAACCCATGGATCCATCTCCACTAGTGACTCCTTCACTTGTGGCCCATTATTTATCGATGGCCCCTTCCTCTCCCATAGATTCCACTCCCATTCATTCTGTTGAGCATCCTTTACATGATATCCCTAAGTAACAAGATCCTTCAAGAATTATCACCTTATTTGTCTATGAGATTAGATGCAAAGTATTTTCTCAAATTTCACTGAAGATCGATGAGTCTTTGGTTGCAGTATGACTTCATAGAGACTTATCAGATGTTACAAATAATATGTGGACAAATATATCAATATTTATGAATACAAGCATGGTTTTCTTGCAATTATTTATTCATTTGGATTGGATCTATGTTCTAACTTTACATTTCTATATTTTATATCATTTGACATTGTGTCAAATTCTTATCTATCTTACATGGTGACTTTTGTTTTTCATTACATGTTATTTATGATGTTGGTTATAGTATGAGTTCAGCTTCATAGAGACTTATCAGAGGTTACAAATAATATGTGGACAAAGATATTAGTATTTATGAACACAAGCATGGTGTTCTTGCATTCTTTTCTTCATTTGGATTGGATGTGTGCTCTAACTTTACATTTATATATTTTATATCATTTGACATTGTGTCAAATTCTTATCTATCTTACATGGTGAGTTTTATTTTTCATTACATGTTATTTATGAGGTAATTATTTTTTATATATTCTCTTATGGATACTTTTTCATTATTACATATTTCTTCTTCATGAGCTTTTTTATAAGGTTATCTTGTTATATTTCATGATTGTTTTATATCTTATCTCTATAAACACACATTTGTCATTATGACTTGGTTATACAAACCTTGTTCCCTTTAGTCATTACTTATTTACCATGTGATTAGTTAGTAAAAAATTCATCTCATTATAATCTCCTCTTACTGGTCCACCTTATATCTCCCGTTATTCACCTTTATTACCTTTCACAAACTAAGCACACCCATGGTTGAGACTTGAGATAACATTCTATTTGATACTTAAGCCTAAGTGTTCTAGTCAATCATGTCTTTAGTTACTTATCTTCCTTTAGCTGAAGCTTAAATCTCATTTGTGTGTATCACTTTATCTCTCATGATTGGTCATTCCAAATTTTTATGAAGGAAAAATCTTAAAAGCCATAAACATTCAAAATCCACATCATTTTATAAAAGGCAATGATCTGAAATCCAACATTCAAAATATTCAAAAGTCAAATCACACTATAAGACATGATTCTAAGCACATTTACTTTTTATAATCAAAGCTAAAACTCCATAATTGGACTCATGATATAATTGAGGTTCATTGGGGTATGGTAATCCAATAGATTATAAAAGGAGAATAAAAAATCTTTTAGAGATACCTACTTTCTCATGCAAGTAACCAATATTCATAGTAGACTGATGGCTCTATAAGGGGTCCTGAGGAATGGGGAACATGTCATGGGAAAGTAGGCCTATTTTAATTTTATTTTTAAAAATAACCAACATGATTTGATCTTAGTACCATAATTATTTTCCTATAGATATTTGTGCCTATAGTGAACATGTATCCTTTGAATATTGATCATCACTAGTCATTTAGTGTCTTTATATGTCTTTAGTATGCCTCATGTCTCCTAAGTTATTCTTATAAGGTGCCTATGTTATTATTCTTACATTTCATTTTTCACTACCTATAATCATAATATTTCCACTTGAGAAATATTAGTTTGTTCACTAATCACTCCTCCTAGGGATTCTATTTGTGAGTTACAGTGTAAAACCTTGGAAAGGACCAGACCTTCCTCACAATTATCATTTTTTCACATTACCATTCCAAACATATCCTTTTATCATATTTATAGATTGTTTCCACCTCATTGGTGTTCTTTTTTTGAATTAAAGTGTAAGACCATGGATAGGACCTAGACTTCCTCACAAAATATTCCAATACCCAAGTCACAATGAAATTACATGTGTCAAATATGAGATAAGATGTGATTGATTATGATTTACACATCATTGACATGCTTCATAGATTGATTTAGTATGTTTTATTTTTACTTCATTAATATTTCAGTTTTATCTTCTATTTTTTTATTACATGTAAGAATCCAACTATTTTTCTTAAGTTTCTCATACTTCCCAACTTGAATTAGTGTGATTAATTTAAGACCATCTATCCAATTTTGTTTCTCTTTTATACTTCCCAACATGATTTACTATGACTGATTAACTTAAATAATTTGTTTTTTTCTACCATTTGTGTTTCACCTACTTTCCATTTTATTTCATTATTTTCATACTTCGCAATGTGACTTAGTGTGATTTTACTTCTAATTTTGTGCCAATCTTTTTCATGGTTTAAAAACATTTTCCCCTCTTTTTTACCACTTTTTAGTTTATTATACTTAGTCATATTTTGTTATTACACATTTCCCATCATGATATAGTGTGTAGTGCATTCGTTTTTTTATTATTTATATTCTTCCAAGTCCTTTTTGTCTGTTTCTCTTTAACCATGCATGTGTACTACATAACGCTCAAAAATAAAATGCACCACATATATTTCCTATAACATATACCACAAAAGAAAAAAACATGTGCTAGAAATAAATATAACCATACACCAACAACCATAACCAAAATATAACTCATGACATCAAACATCCAACTATCAAAACAATCTATCTCTATATATCATGTGTTTTTATATAAAATATAAAAATACATTGCTCTAGCTCTATGGCTAAGCTCCATCATGCCTATCTCATGGCCTAGCCACACTACCATAAATTCTTCAGATTGTCCCCTCTACATGGTGTGTTATAATGAGCTTTTCTGAGATCTCAACCCTATTACCTATCCCAAATGGATCATGGTAGCCATATGTGTATCTATTTACTGAGCCAGGGCCTACCAAGCCTATGCCTCTCCTACCACCACCCTTGTTAGTGGATACAATCCATCTTCATGTGTTTGTAGTTTCATCATGGCCTCTCCCATCAGTCTAAACCAACTCACTTGAGCTGGGGTAGATGGTACCATAGGATCATCTAGTGTGGTGGGGTCATATGGTGATAACACTCTATCTAAAATGTCATAGACCAACAACATGAATAAGGACTTTGATATGGTCTCTTTCATCATAGTGTATGTAAAAACCAAAACCTAGATAGATATCAGATCACATATATATCTCAAAATCTATATATGCATAATCATATACAGCTAGTATTCTATCTCAAAAACTAAAAAATACAACATTTATTACCTATCTTATTACCACTAACCACCATCTCCCCATCTTATTTTATGTCGAACATGGTCTCTCCATCAACCCATTCCCAAAGCAACTCACCCATGGGTTGCCTCCCAATCAAATCAAAGCCTAGAGTCATCACCCATGTACACCTAAGGCCTTTCCTTAATGGTGCCTCTATCGATCAACTTTACCCTGGGCTAATTATTGGGTCATCCCACATGATAAATATTATCTATGATTAGTCCAACACATGCCATCTCCATAATTGGTGTGATCAATTTGGTCATTTCCCATTCTATTATGGTGCCTTCTATGGTACCTATTATACCCCTAAATTCACATCCATACCCTCACCTCCACCATTTATTGAATATCATGCTTGACCTGTCCATGGTCTCACATGCCATGGTCTGATCTCCAGTCTCTTGACTAGTGCTCCTCCTCCTCATATCCCCATTGTCTCTCTCACATTCCAAGCCCAAAATGTAAGTATTACTATAGGATTGATTGGGTATGGGTGTCTAAAATACCCTATAAAGTGTACCACTACCTATGGCTCTATTCAATAGGTATAGTGGCCTATGATCCACTCTAGAGACACCCCTGGTGCTAGAGTCATCCAACTCAACCAAATTATAGTAATATGTGCATAGGGATGCCACATGATCTCTCCTTATGTCATTGTCTACAGTATTATAATGTTGGGCATAAGCCATACTGCTTGGTCCTATCTCCATATAGAAACTTGAGGTAACTTATAATCAACCACATGGGGTAACCCAGCTTGATGATACATTAAGAACCTATCATATATCCATGCATATATCAACACCACTAGTCCCATCATCTTCTACCCTCTAGACAACATCTCATACATATCATGCATGAAATGGAGCTAGATAATAGATCCAAAATCATAGAGTACTCCCTGATCTAACATGGACTAGAGCAAGGCTATCACATACAATAGTACCATTCCATCCGACTTGTGATACAACACTTGCACTATCAAAAGTTATATCAAAACCTTTTAAATATCTATAAATATGCAATATTAACATTGAATAAGCTCACCCTTAGCCCTAGATAGATCCTATATGATCTTATTTCCCACCTAGCCATTACTCATATCTCTTATGAATCATTTGATGACCCTATCATCACCAATGTCCCTTATATAAGTAGTCCAAATAATACATGGACATCCTCTAGTGTGATACCTACCTCTATGGTATCCCCATCCACCACCCATCAAAAAGTGTTGGTCAACCATTCCCATGCTGTAAGGAAAATGGCAACAAGATCAACACTTAGCAGGATGTATCTCATCTCCATGATTCAACCCAAGTACAATACTACCAATCTTGCTCTATCCACATCTATCAACCACTCCAATAAATCAAGTAACCATGAGGTATCAATCAATCACCAAAATCTATAGTGATCTATAAAATATAAAACAACAAAGGATATATTAGATCTCTATCTCAATCTATCTAAATTCATGCCTTAAGGGGTGCACAGGGAAAGGGGTGGATAGACCATTGGTGCTTCATAAGATTGTTGTCCCTTTTTTCCACTTTTAATCTATACATTTGTCTCTTAGAAACCATTTCCCTAAGCTTTTACTCCTATTTTGTACCCTCCTCTAGTCAATTACTATCTTCATTAGCCCATTCCCTAACTTGAACCCATTTTTATAGTTTACATAATTATATCGACCACATTGACCCTATATTATTATTTATAAAGCTTACTAAGAACTAGGTTGGCCATGGCTGACATAGTTCATTACCTGATTAGTTTATTGTCAATTTTAATACTAGGTTGAGTGGGTCTACCTTATTGGATAAAAATTTAAGAAGGGTTTAGGGTTAGATCTACCTATATAAAAACATTAATTTCACCATTTCTAAACAAAGAGAAGAAGTAAGATATATTGTGCATCTTTTTATCCACCATTCTACTTGAGGACCAAGCTTAGGGTTTCATACTTTCTTTGGAGATACAGATCTTATCTTATGGATAAGTATTTTAGATGCATTGATATGTTGTGTATCCTATATCTAATTTATCCTTGTTATCCTTACATACCACAACAACCTCTAGTAAAAAACCTTGGCCAAGGGAGAGATTGAGGCTTGATAGGTTCATCTTCGAAGGTAAATATTCCTAGCTTGTTCTTCCCTTGTAAGTAGATAGATATGAATTTTCACTTATCTTCCATTCATTAGGATTTTATATACATTGACATGATTATATGTCTTATATGTATGTTTAATTTTATTGTTTATTACCATAGCTTTGTTTTACAAGCTTTGGTGAGCACTAGATTTGATTTTGATTTACTTGTTATTAATATAGTGAATATGAAAACATAGGACCTAGTTAAGGTTATTACGTAGTTTTGCTTGACTAGAGGCTTTAAAACCCTCCTTAGTGACATTATTTTGGTAAGATATCCCTTGGCTAGGTATAGCATATCTATATTGGTCATGACCCCAATTATCTAATGTATCCCCAATTAGAAGTGTAAGTAGGATCTATCTTCTCTAAGCTAGGATTGATTTTTAGATTTTTTGTATTTCCCTTTCCATACAATTATCATTATTGATCATACATGTTTGGATATTAATCCCTTCATTATCATAAACATAAAGGATGAAGTTGATATATAATAATAAATCCACAGGATGAGATCTATTAGTAGTTTATGATTGGTTCTCATTGTTAGATTTATTAGGCCTTAAAATATATATTGGGATATAGGTAAGATGTAATACTAAAAGGTAAAAAGCATGGAGATACTAGGGTTTTGGAATTTTAAGAAACTAGTTCTAAAAATAAAATGCTAATGCTGATATTTGAAACCTTATTAGGATGAAACTGTTAGAACAATAATATTTGTGGGGTTACATTATGGCCCATATTATTCCATAATTAACATAAATAATATATTTATTATTTACACACAACCAAGTATTTAAAAACTAGTGATGGGAGTAATAAATTGTTATGTTTACTTAAAAAATGGTGGATCAATTGGTTGTAACTATCCACACACATTATAAAGGTATTTTGATCTTTGGTGAAATATAATATTACAATTATTATAATACCATGTTTTATGGAAGTGGTGTTCTATAAAAAAATTATGTGAAGAATTGTGAATAAGTGATGTAAAGAAGGAATTTATTGGGTATACAAATGTTTCTCAAATAAAGGAATAAGATTTAGGTGTTTTTTAAACTTCATTGAGGTTTTCCCATGTTAAAACTATGTAATGTGTGTTCTCCTTTATTTTTTAAATTATTTAATTGATATTAAAATTTATGTATTTGATTTATTTATTTATTTACCTATCATACATTTTAAACAAATATTTGACTCCTTATATTGGTTATTCTAACATGGTACTAGAGCCATAGTTTGTTTAACTTGTTTCTAGGTAGTTTAATTTCTTAGAAGTTATTATATAAATTATTACAATAAGTTGGTATTAAACAAACATTGTAATAAATATTTTAATTTTTTTTATAATTGTTTTGTTGGACATCTTTTGATAGAGTTTATAATTTTAAATATGTGAATTATAAGTATCATTATATATATAATGATACTTATAATTCACATATTTAAAATTATAAACTCTATCAAAAGATGTCCAACAAAATATATATATATATATATACTTTTTTACACACGCATGTGTTTAATTAGGGTTGGAGGGTCCCTCACCCATTTTATTAAATAAAATAAACATAAAGTTAGTTATAATATAGAATCCAAGGATAAAAAATTGACTAAAACATTAAGACATCCAAAAGGGTGAGACAACCACCAAAAGATGGAAAATAGTCAAACCATAAACCCCATAAGGGAAAGAAAAATAGAAACCCATGAAAGGTTAGTAAAATTCCCCTAGGGATCTACCACACACACAAAAAGAGGACACCCACCACCACACATACACACCAAAAAATCATGTTCACCACCATCCACTCCACCACTAAATACCAACTACCAAGACTATCACCAACAAAACCAAACTATAGGACGCATCCACCAACCACATAATCAACCCCACCTTATATACCATTTCCACCATTACACCATTCATATCTCACTACCTCATCCAACAAGATAGACAACCTTATCCTCTCATTACCAATATCAAACTCCCATTCAACTGAAATAACCCCCTTCAGTGTAATCTATTTACACCTCAATTGTAGCCTACATTCTCACTCCATACTAAAGGATCATCGAACACCTGGTACCACACTTATGCTCATCATTCAATCATGTATATGAGGTGATTCCATATGATGTTTTGTTAGGTACCCCCACCACCCATCTAGGTCCACTAGAGGTGGTTGGGGTAAGTGAAATTTAGTTCCATAAAGTCAAGCTAATAGATTAATTTACTAAATAATCCTAGGTGGCTTTATTCCTCTCAATGTTAATGTAACAAACACCATTGGTGTACGTAGAGTGACTAAATCCAAGACAATTACTCAACTTATAAATGGATTAGGGTTTTATAGATGACTATATAAAACCTCCAAGTGGTCAATTAGGTTATTATAGTGGTATTTTGGATCCTTAAAATCTCTCATTTACACACCTCTTGACCCACATGCTCTGAAAAAATTTGGAACATTTATATTCCATCAGAAAAGCCTCCACTCCTATTTCCAACCCATCTATAAAACACACTCGAATGAGCCTAACTGTAACCATAACTATTAATTCCTTATCCTTAGAGGCCATGATCAAGTCTCCCACAAAATTCTATGCAATCAATGAGTTGACCTTAACCTTGTTACTAGCCACTAGGAAGACCATCCCAAGAGCCACCTTGATAATGTGTAAAAGGTATATTGAATATATGATTAACACTTGATTCAACCTAAAATATAAAACCCTTACATCAAATGCCTTTTCACATTTCATGGCCTTAACATGAATAAAGTGTTGACTAAGTGCCACTTGCATCATATACTCCATTATTGTTAATGCCACCACCTCATAATATATACTTCCACTCAAATCGAATGCCAAATGGTTATATTTACATTAATAATAATACCTTTATTTCATTCTCTACATTCCAATAACATGCCTTTCCATTCATCAGTCATGAATAATGACCATTGAATCACCCTTAATTATAATTTTATTGATACCAAATTGTTCCAACAACTCAAGTCCCAACACCAAGGATTGGGCCTCTAATTCATTGTTAGTTATATCCACTAACTTCTTTGAGGTTGCTCTAATTATTGAGCTATCACAACTTTCCCTCAAATAATCTAGGTTTCCCATCATAGTTCCATCGATGTTTAAATTAAAAATCCATGGAGAAGGCCAAAACCAATCCATCTTCTCTGATCACTTCATTAATTTTGAAAACATAAATGATCCATTAAAAGGGAAAAATTTCAACTAATTTCAAGAGGAGATAATCTGAAAATCATAATCTAAAAATGTGCCTATGTATCTTATGGCATTGGTATAACCTACCTTAGACATAGTTATATTTGCTTTTTTAATTATTGCCTTAAAGGAAATGGAATGATCATAAAAAAAATATTGGTTTCATTCCTTTTAAACAATACATATTAGAATCATTGGGCACAAATTTTAGAGGCATGAAAATGTGTCTCGCATCAAACTTATTATCTTAGAGGTGAATTCTCATTGAACGGTCTCCAGTTTGGCCCAACACTAGAATAATTTTCCATGTATCTAATTCCATGCATTCACTATGAAGACGTAAGTAAAAAGTAGATGATTTTCATTTTCTTCATCTAACAGACACATGATACACTTATAAGGCTTGACAATTCCAATTCATCATAATCAGTCTTGAGTAAAGATATGTCATTACTTGAAAATCCATGCAAAGGACTTAGCTTTAGGTAGACTCACCTTACTCCATTACATATATTTGGTCCAAACCAAAGAGGAATTTGATGACTCAGCCATTTTGTATCCCATAATAACTATGCATGCCCTATCTTGGACCATACCCATTAGATATTATCATCCTTATTGTTGATTAAAAACCTTACACTTCACCAAAATATTCATCAAAAGATGTTTCTAGTTATCTAGGATTGGCATACTATGTATTTCCAATTCTAACATTCCATTCTTGAAAAGTTCATAGTTCAAGATAATCTCTCATCCCATTTCCCCATAGTTTTCCTAAAATCTCTTTAGCCTCACCTAATTCCTAAAACTATTTCAAATGTTTATGTCCATTCCAAGAACCCCCTTATAAATATACCAAACACCCATTATTCACCCCCCATGAAACATGGTCCTTAATAATATATTAGAATTTGAGAATTAAATTCCCAAGGTGGGATACATTAAGAGGATTCCTAACCTTTAATATGTTGATTGGGGATAAATATCCAAAATATATATGTTTAAGTATCCTATTCCACACTATCTAAGTCTATTTACCTTTCTTCAAACTAGTTTAGAGGCCAGAGCTAGGTTTTAGATATACAATCATTTTATTCCCACACCTCCTCCCACTTGAGGAAGACAAACCTTATCCTATCTGATAAGTAGTATTTTATTGTTAAAATGTGTACCCTACCATAGAAATTATTCTTAATTTAGTTCAAATCCTTCAACACCTTATACTATGGTTTCCAGATTAAAAATTATAGTTCATTAATTTACTCAACACTGAATTAGTGAGGATAATCCACCCAACCAAGGAGAACCACTTACATTTCAACATAGATAGTCCTGCCTAAAATGATTTAATTAGGGTATCCCATAGATAGGATCTACCCACTCTTGAAAACATGGGGATACCCAAATATTTATAAGGTAACTTGTCATTTTTGAAATTAAAAATTCTATAAATGGCAAGCTACACTTGTGGATAGGTTTTAATGAAGAAGATTTAAGATTTGGCTGAGTTGATGCACTACCAAAATACATTTGCATAGTCACTTGTATCTTATTAAAATCACATACCTATATGATAATTATCAATATAAAAAAAATGTATCATTTATGAATTGATAATGTTTATTACTCTCTTTACCCTCCATGGCCTTGATTCCCCTGATCTCTCTATCTACCGCCACACTTAAAAAACCCCCCCCCCCCCCAAAAAAAAAAATTATCCACCATAAAAATTAATAGCAATGGGGAGAGGGGGTCACATTTTCTAATAACCTAGAAGGCTTCAAAAAATATAATCAATTTCCCATTGAATAATATTAAAAATATAGGGCTCAAAATGTAGCTGAAGATCCAGTTGCTCCAGTCCTTGGAAAAGATCAAAATTTCTAAGGTATTCATCAAGAACTACCAACATACCATGTTGTAGAATTTGATAATGTCTAATTTAAGAATCATACCCTTATTATTACCTACCACTAAAGAATGGATTATTTATTATGTGGATATGACACCATATAAATGTTTTTACTAGGAAACAAACTACTCTACTCACTATAAAATATGTCATCTAACATGCCTTTAAGTTTAGAGATATCCTTGGATAATATTTTATACACAATGTTTCAGATTGAAATAGGTTTGTAGTCACCAAATGAAAATTACACATCACCTTTAGGAAATAGGGTTATAAAATTACAATCAATTTATGGCATAATTTTATGTTTATTATGAGATTATTCAACCAATTTCACAACCTCATCCCCATGATGTCCCCAAAGGATCGAAAAAGGTAGTCAAAAAACCATCTAGGTCAAGGATATATGTTTTACCATTGATAAGGCCAACTTTATTACTTATTATTTAGATAAGGGTACAAAAATTATACTCTTTTGATGCTCTATGATAACCTAAGGGATGCATCTCAAGACTTTATATTATGCCTGCAAATTTTTACCTCAATGCTAACTAGAATATCCTTGAGGTATGTTACTACTTCCTCCCTAATATCAAAGTTCCCCTATAGTGTTCCCCTATCTCTCACTTTTAATGATGATATGTGATTGGCATTCCATCTCAGCCATGAATAATTGTGAGAAACAATTATATTATCATTGCCATCTTTGAGCCACATCTCCTTAGACTTCTATTTCCAAAAGACTTCATCCTTAGTGTGGATCTCTACCATTTCAACCAAAAATTATTTCTCACACATGAAAATGGTTAAGGGGTGTTATTTATTCTTCCACCCTTGAGATTCCTTAATCAATCTAGGTAGGGAAGGATCCATAAGCCACATCATTTCAAAATTAAAAGGGAATTTTGGATTAGCACCATATTATACTATTATGTTTAATCAAAGCATGGTTGGAATCAAAAACATGTATAATGTTACTCTCAATTCCCTAATCCATATATGGAAAATTCAAGGATAATAAACCTCTCAACAATGTTGTTGAACTCTAGTCATCTATTTGTATAGGATAACCAACAATTTTTTTGGGAAATGTCAATCAAACCAATAGTTTCAACAAAAATCAAAAAGTCTTTCTACGATTGAGATTCCTTTCTTACCCCTCCTCATTTTTCCATATTAGATAGGATGACATTGAAATCTCCCCCTAGAATACATCATTATCCTAAAAATGACATTTTCCCACTAAATTTCCTCATATCCTTGGGAATTTAAACCATTAAATTTGGCCCGATCACATTAAATTAAAAAAAATGTTAAAGGCAAAAATTATACCATACAAAACTTCTAGTAGAATCCTAAATTGATAATCATGATAATAGCCTTGGATGGGGCTTATATAAACACCAATCCCCTAGAGACCCTTGTGGAGTAAAAAACCCAACCCCTCTATCTATTGACTTCAACTCACCAAAACATCACCTTTAACCTTGAGAAGATTCATTTCATGTATGAGAAAAAACTTAAAACACATATCCTATAATTAGAGCCATACTAGGCACTTTATTGTAGGGGTGTTGAGGTCCCTAACATTATAAGATATTATTTTTATTTCTTATTATAAGGGATTTCCATTCTCCTCTTTGACAGTTGTACAAATTCTATAATGGATTTTTTATTGCCTACCAAAATTTTTACATCTGTAAGCTCTTTATTTATTTTTCTTCCTCTTTTACTTGAAACCCCATAAATTGGCTAGGAAATATTGCATTCATTTTTTACCAATGTGAGAACCTCCATGTAGTAAAAATCCTCATCTCCATCCTCATCAAAGTCCTCAACCAATGGGACAAGTACAAGTATCCTACCTAAGTTAAACATACTTCCTTAGAGCACATATCTTCTTGATCATATGCTTCCTCCAGTTGATCATTTACAATGACAGATGAAATTTTACTTGCATCTTTGGAGATATAGTTACATTCATTTAGTATAGTGTTTGGATATAGCCACTCTCTCCCTTATAATATTCCTTTAAGAACCTTAGTTACTTTAATGTTTATTTCCAACCCTTCTTTCACAATAACCATCTCTAGTTTAAGGGGATAGATTCCTCCATTCTACCTTATAAAGGTGTCTGACTATGGCATTAGTTTGACTTCTCAATCACACTTTAGCTCTTACTAATGCTTCCTCTTTAAAAATCTCAATGGATAAGCCCAACTTATCTACACTTATAACATATAAAAGGGACATTCTCAACATGTATTTTAAGCTCCGAAATCCCCTCCCTAAATTTAATGTGGATGGATTCTTGGATCTCATCCTTTAGGTGCTAAAAGATGCTAACTTTCATATAGAAAGCCAATACTCCTTCAAGATACTTTTGTTCCATTTTAATGTAATCCTATACCAAATATACAATCTATATAAGGTAGTTATCACTATAATATTTAATTTGAAGTGCATGCATCTTGATCCAGATGGGAATATTCTCTTTATTAACAAATAATGTGTTAAAATTAGGGATCCAATTTTGCCACCATATATCATCTCTTTTTTAAATCATAGGTCCTCATTTGAAAATATATTCCTTTCTCTCTTCATATATGTAGGTGAAAAAAATAAAACCCTTAGGTAAGAATAAAATGTTATAACCCTATCCCCATTTGTTCCTTTCCTAGTTCTACACTTCCCCAATAGCCATAAATTTTCCAAAAAACATCCCAATTTTCCATCTACTCCTCAATACCTAAGTATTATCCTGAAAGTTTAAATTTTAAAATAACACCATTCACAAACCTAATGACCCCTTTCCCCAAACAAAAACATCAAAATATTTGACTAGAGGGAACTCCTTAAACACTTCCCTTCCCATAGGGTGATTGGGTGATTCATGTGGAAAACCCCCAACCCCCAGTACATTTATATCCATGGAGGAAGCCCTAGAATCCTCCCACGCTCTTTCTAACTAGTCATCTCCTTCCACTCCCACTTGGGTGTCTTGAATATATAACCAAAGATTTATTTTATATGATTTTCTAGTGCCATTTAGCTTTACCTTACCCTTTTCCCTATGGTAGCCTCCTCTGCCACTGCTTTTACTCCCATGGCCTTGCTATCAATCAATAATAATAAAAATTATTATATAAAAATTCATGAACACACACAAACACACAACAAAACACACACACACAAAAAAAAAAAACATTATTAAACAAACAAACAATTATTTGTTTGTTTAACAATGTTTATATATATATATATATATATATATATATATATATATATATATATATATATATATATATATATATATATATCATTTAGCTTTACCTTACCCTTTTCCCTATGGTATCCTCCTCTGCCACTACTTTTACTCCCGTGGCCTTGCTATCAATCAATAATAATAAAAATTATTATGTAAAAATGCATGAACACACACAAACACACAACAGAACACACACACACACATAGACAGATATATATATATATATATATATATATATATATATATATATATATATATATATATAACAAACAAACATTCTTTTTTGCTTTATTTATTAAAAAAAGGGGGGAAAAAAATGAATAAATAATACCCTAACTATGTTATGAAAATTATTAAGCATTCATTTTATTTTATAAATACTAGTCTATAACCCTAAATATTTATTATAGTAATTTTCTTTTACTATGTTAAGATAAAGTTAAACAATGAGAATTATTTATAGTAATTTATTTAACCCTAAATATTTATTATAGCAAATTTATTTTACAATGTTAAGATAATTTAATTTTAAAAAAATATCCTTTTTAAGTAGTTTTTTCTATATTATGTCAAAGGCTTGCTTGAGCATTTTTTATGAGCCATAAAATATTTCATTATATTATTATTTTTTTATGATACGATAAATTATTTTATGAGGAATTTTATAGTGAATAACAAAAAGCTTAATGTTTTTTATATCGATTCCTTTATTTTTTATATAAATAATATTATAGCTATACCATAATATTTAAATAATGACATAATTTGATAACATATTCAAATAATGAGTTACTATTATGGTAATTATTTAATATGAGTTTTGTGTTTCAAAACATGCACTTAGTTAAGTGAAAATTTAAAGAGTTTAAGTATTAATGAGAGTGTCAAGCCTTAAATGTTAAAATTTTGTATTAAGTAGAATTTATAATTTTCTTTTCCAGAGAGTTATCCTTTAAAATTTTTGAATTTATATGTTTAGTTAAATTTAAATTTTATCCATGACCATGAAGGAAATTAGTCAATATTTTTTCTATCACTCTTGCCTCCTAAAGCTCACAACATGTGCATATAAAGTCAATTTATCATATAAAATTGACTGGATGTTTGATTAAATATGAAGTATTCATGTTAGCATGCTTAATCAATAAATCTAATTATAAATTAAAGTAAAGCTTTTCTCTTTTCTGATCAATTGTTATTTATCATGGAATTAAACCTATATTTATTGTATTGTACAAGCATAAACATATGCATTGCTCATTTTATTACTATTTATTAAACACAAAAATGTGTATAAAAGTTTACATACATATTTTTATTTTTAAATTTTATTGTAAAGTGTTTATTCATAACAAAATGGCCTTCCAAAGCTTCAATATGGATAAATCACTAATGTTAAATGAGACCAACTATAAAATTTTGAACGTCTATATTAAATATGGATCTATGGATAGAAATTTAAGGAGTGTTTTTAACAAGATTGAAAAACCTCCATCCAAAACACATGTGACAATTGAATATAAAATTGCTTATCAATAGAAATATCAAGAAGTTATGTCAATCATACTAAGGAATGTTAAGGATGAATTCCTACTCAATGTAAGTAATCAATAATTTCCTATAAAATCTTGGAAACTTATTGCACTAATGCATGAAGGTACTCAAATTTATAAAATTATTAAACTTATTATTGAACTCATGATGACCCCCATGAAAGGTGATGAAAAATATTTTAATTCTATTAATAAAATTAAAAACATGAAATCATAGTTAGATGGATGTGATTGTAATTTAAGTGAAAATAAACTTATCTATTTCAATATTTAGTTAAATATCTATGAGAAGTTTAAATTTTTTATTTCTATTCTTAACTCTAAATATCAAACAAAATAAGACATCCCTAATCTCACTACCCATTTAGATCTTTATATTCAAGAAGAATAAGTAATGATGAATCTTGATTCTAAAGAGAATTCCACTTAGGCACTTATTACTCAAAACAATGTTCCCCAAAATTATGAAAACATAAATTTAAGTCAAAATTCAAATCAAAATCCTCCAATGTCAATAAAAAGGATGGGAACAAGAAACCTACAAACAATAAGTATAAAGTCAAATTTAATAGAAATTGTTAAATTTATGGTAAATTTGACCATAAAAAGGAAGATTATTACAAAAATAAAAGAGGTGATATTATAAAAACACTAAAAATATCAAAGGTAAAAAAATTTATAATCAAAATCAACATAAAAATCAAATCCAAAATCAAAATAGCAACTAGGGTTAAAATTCTAATACTATTAGTCTTGATGCAACTTTGTTTGTTTTTAATAATAATGAATGGATTTTAGATAGTGGTGCTTTTTATCACATGACCTACTTGTCTAATATTTTATCTGATACTAAAAATATATATGAAAGGAAATATTTAGGTGATAATTCATTTTTAGAAGAAACTAAACAAGGTAAAATAAACTTTGTAAATGGATTCTTCAATGATGTTTTTTATGTTCCTAAGCATAATAAAATTATTTTATCATGTTCTCAGTTTACACATGATAATTTAATTATAAAAAGTATGATGGGTAAATGGTGCATTAAATATAAATTTGTATATCTAATTACTGAAGGCATTCGAAAGAATAGTCTTTATATTTTTACTAATTTTTCTTCTACATATTGTCTTTCTTCTCAAATTAGAAAGGAATCTCAATTATGGCATGTAAAGATTGGATATGTTAAATTTATTAATCTTTGCGATATGTCAAGACATTATATTGTAATAGTATTACCTAAAATTAATATGCATCATGAAATGTGTGTAGGTTGCTTAAATGATAAGCAACACACTTAACCTTTTCAAAAATAACATGATGCAAACTCCTCTCATCCTTTAGATCTTATTCATAGTGATGTTATAGGACCACTTGAATTTTTATCTCTTAATATATTTTTATACGATTTAAATTTTATTTATGATCACATTAAAATTATTAAATTTATTATATAAAGAAAAATCTGATTTTTTGTCTAAATTTAACTAATGTAAAGCTTTTATTGAAATATCTTATAATCTTAGAATTAACGGATTAAGAAGTGATAGTGGTGGTGAATAAATTAGTATAATTTTTTATTGATTTTTAATTTCATGTGGTATTAAAAGAGATTTAGAAACTCCATATTCTGCATAACAAGATGAAATTGTTGGGGAGAAAAATAGGACTATCCCAGAAATGGCTAGAACTATTTTGCATTTAACAAGTGTTCCTAAGTTTCTTTGGGTTGAATCTATGGAAAATATTGAACATATTATTAATAGATTTAATAATGAATATTTAAACATTTATACTCCTCTATAAAAATGTTCTAATAAAATACTAAGTGTTGCTCACCTTAGGATATTTGGAAGTTTTGCTTATATTTTTATTCCTAAAGTCTAAAGAATTTTTTTTATATTCTACCTCCTACTATTCCATTTTTGTAGGTTATGGAATAAGAAATAAAGGATTAAATGTTTAAAATATATATAAATGATAAATCATTAAAAACATCAACTTTCAAATTCTTAAAAAATCTTTTTGTGATTCTTTCATAGGACCCTCTAAAGTTTCCTCTTATGAAGACCCAAAATCCTATGTTATTCCTTATGATGAAACATATGACTTAGAGTAAGATGAAGAAAATTTGGATACTTTTGAATTTGAGGGGACCCTTTTCCATTTTTTATTGAATATAAAAGACCTAAAGGGGCTAAATCCTTAATATAATCTTCTAATCTTGAAAATATTAATAAAATGGCTAGAATTCAACATAGTTATCATGGTTTAATGAATCTTTATGAATGTGAAAACTAACATTTTGAGGAATCCATTCAAGATGATATATGTAAATATTATATGCAATCTGAATATATAGCATTAATTAAAAATCATACTTGGTATCATGTCCCTCGTTCTAAAATAAATATTGTTTTTTATTAAGGGTAAAGGGAGGGTTTTGACTAGGTTTTGTCTCAGTTAAAAAATAGCCCCAAGGCCAAGATAAATAAACTACCAAAAGTGACAAACACAAAAACATTAAAAATTGATGTCTATACACAATATAAAAACAACCCAAACACAACAAAAAACAAACTAGATATGACAAATTACATCTCCCTTTATCTAAGTACAAGATTAAATTATTTGAATAGATTGTTGAGGATCTCTTTAGTGTCCCAAAATATAGTAGTATAAATCTACATAGAAATACATTATTCTAACCCCTTATTTATTTTACCTGCATGGATGCCACTCTACTAGTCTTTACCTAACTTAATAATTTCCTTTAAAACACTTGTGTTTGAAACACACTTTATGATAATAACTTTACTCATTTGTACCAATTTGTGAATGGTATCTTGCATTAGATTCATATTAGCCTCCAAATTCTCAATTATAGCTTCCTGATTAAGTAACTTGGATGCCACATCTTCACCAACATAAAAAACATAAACATTGCATCTTCCCCCACCATATAGTTTCATATTAATATATTCATTGATCAATGATAAAAAAATATTGCATAGGTTAATATCTATAGCCATGGATTTAAGCCTTTTGTGGATACTCTCATCTCTGAATCCATCCTCCCTTTTATTCCTCTTATGAGCCCCAACCAAATTAGTTACCATAATATCTTTATGCATTGCATCTTGTAATTTTGTAAGTGGCTTTTTCACCTCTTCTTAATTTTCAATTGACATCTCAATTTCCCCCTCTTCCTCATCACTCACCTCCTCTTCTTCCTCCTCCTCAGAGTTAGACACAATGAATACCCTCATCTTATTTGCATGAGAATTATAAGGGGTAGACATATGGGATTTTGTAATAATTTTAATGGTAATGGTTTTTTTAGCATAGTCTTTTCCATTCCCTTTGGAAATGATTTTCCCCTTACCAAAACACTTAACTGGGTTTATATCTATAGAGGGCCTAACCCCTAGGGACTTAGAATAGATATACAAGATAAAAATAAGGGATTGGTGATGGGGTAATGGGGCTTTCTAAAAATACACTTATGTAACTAAGTGTTAGAGATACATCAACAAATAAAAAGGAAAACTGATAGGAATTTTATGCTTGAAATTATTTAATAGGTAAAATGATAAGAAAAGACAATACCATACCTCCCTTAAAGCATTAAATACTTCATGACTTTCTTATACAGTTCATGGTAAGGCACATGAAATTATTATTGAAGAAACCCACCTTGGAAGGTATCAACTCTTCACTAGGATCAATAATTTTCTCCATTTACTTAGCCTTGTCTTGCTTATCCCTAAAATATGTCTTATCTTGATTACTCATCCTAGTTATTTGTATAATTAGTTCTTTAGAAATAATAATTATAACATCCCTCATATTCATGGTTCTAACCTTCTACCCTTTCATAAATTTGATGGAAATATGAATATCATTTACATAAATCCTTTCCATATAATTTGAAAAACCACCATCCTCATGTATAGGCCAAACATCCTTATTATTATTAATGTAACCCATAATAGATGGATCAATTATACATAAATCACCAATCATTTTCCCTTTCTCAATTGTAACTAGTTAGGTTATGTCTTACCATAATAAAATCTACAAGAAACACTTAGACCTTGAATAATTGTAATAACCATCACCTCATGTCTATTTGTGTGAACCCATTCAACACTCAAATTGACACAAACCCAAAAATAATGATGCCATCCCATCTCATCACTTCTAATGCATAAAATTAATTGATTTTTACTATTCATAAGACTATCTCTAATCTCACAATTATTTCCTTGCATGATTTGAAATATCAAATAATATATTTATAAATCACATTTAATATTACTGTAATACACAATTATAGTAATAGAAAAAATCACCGTCAACCTATAAAACTTAGTATGAGGATTACATTTATACAACCAACATTAGATGTTAGCCATGTATTCATCAAAGAATTGAATCCCCTCCCTAGTAAATCAAAATAACTATACCAATTGCTGAACTCAATAATGTTTGATTGTCTATTGGAAAAAAAAAATAAAATTACTACCTTCCTTGAAAGTGTGATTGATTCTCACTTTCTAAAAGTACTTAATGATATAAAAAAATTCTTGAAGAATATTACTAATAATCCAACTTCAACTTTGATTAGTAAGAGGAAAATTATTTATATTCATGGAATCTACTTCAATAAAAATATTAACTTATTTAGCCATTATATTAACCCATACTACTACCAAGGCTTCTTCTACCACCTGATTTCCTACGATTTCCTTTAGAATAACCATAAAATTTTAATTTAACCCATCTAGGGGATGGATAGACCCATTTAGTATTTTACCTATCTCACTTTTTTTAATTCATAGGAGGATTAAAAATCAATAATCTGCCAATTTGTAGGAATATGCAATTCAAAATCATTGACCATGTTATCCTCATTCATCTTAATAGACAATTTTTTTTCTCTTGAAATATTAGACAACTTCAGAGCCACAACTTCAACTTTAATTTTGATCCCCTTAAAAATTATATAATTCCTTTCTTTCTTTAAACCCCATAAAATGTGGAGTAAAGCAATAGCCTAAAGAGTTTTAAGATTATTTCTATTGAAGGAATTTTTCCATTAATACCATAATTCATAAAAAGAAGCATTTACTACCCTATTCACATCAAACTTAGAAAGAATATGGCCTAGCACAACAAAGGTGAAAGGACATTCCAACATAATATGAATAGTAGACTTGACATTATTCTCACAAATGACATAATAGTTAAGAATATATAAAATATTTTTTGAATATTATGAATAGTAAGAATTTTGTTTTGGATATAAAATGAAAAAAAGATAATCACCTTATGGATTAAATTCTTATTTCAAATTTTATCCTAGGGAAAACCATCATGAAAAGCTTCGATATCCACTTTATAACCTATTTTAATAGAGAATTAACCATCTAGAGATTCTTCCCAAATAAGATCATCCTCCACCATAGATACACCAATAAAGAAACTTCTCAAAATATAATTAAGATAAAAAATGATCTTAGCACGGTCATCAATAGTATCTTTTATATTTAAAACTATCCATTCTTTTCTAATGCAACTATTCAAGCTATAATATTGTATGTTCTCTCCTTATATCCTTTTCAAATCCCCACAAATTTCACTTCTAGGAGAAACCTATTGAATGGTATAACTAAGAAGCCACTTCTCTTCATAAAAATTCACTTTATCTCCTCTAATAATTTTCCACATAGAATCCTTCCTTAAAATTTTCCTACATTTGACCAACCAATTTCAAAAATAAGAACCTTAAAGAAGATACTTATATTATAACCAACCCACACTATCCCAACTTATCATATATTTATCCTTATGCACCCTAGTCCTTAAATTTCAATTCTTGATGAACCTCCACCCAAGCTTACACATTAAAACATAATTCATTCGTCTAACCTTCCAAATTCCCAACCCACCTTGACTAATAATGCAACAAACATTATCCCACATCACCAAATAAATCCTATTTATCATAAGTTCTAGACCATTAAAATTATTTTGAATCCTCTCAAATTTTTCTTCAATATTCATAAAAACTTTGAAGATGTACATAAGGTAGATAGGCAATTTCTAAAGAGTTATTTTAATCAATAATAATTTTCTAGCCTGAGACAACAAAGTACCTTTCCATTCAGCCAATTTTATTTGAAATATACCCAATAAAGAGTTCCATGTTTGTAAATCAATCTTATCAAAAAATAACATATTAAGATAGGTCGAAGGAATATATTTTAGCTTACATCCAAGAATGTTCTCAATCTTTCACTGCTGCACCGAAAGAGTATTGACAAATAAAATCTATCTATTATCCAATTTAATATTTTGTCCAGAAGTAACTTATTAATCCTTTATAATATTTTTTAACACCTTAGCTTATTTAACTTAGGCATGATCAAGGACGATTATATCATCCTCAAATTGTTGATGGGAAATAGTATCAATTCTGGTCACTGGTATAAACCATTTTAACCTCCTCCTAGATATGGATGAAGCCAAATATATACTCAATGCCTTAATAAAAATAATAAATAGAAAAGTAGATAACAAATATTCTTGGCTAATAACACACTCACTAGGATAAAAACCAATTTGACAACCATTAATGAGAATAGAAAACATAGTTATGGAAATACAAATATCAATGAACCTTTTAAAGTCAACATTGAAACCAAACATTTCCATAATTTTATCTAGGAAATCCAAAAGACCCTATCATAGGCCTTGTTCATGTCTAGCTTAAATATCATACCATATTTCCCCCTTTTCCCACAAAATGAATCATTTTATTAATAAAAAACATCCCATCTTGAATTTTTATACCCATCACAAATCCACCTTGCCAACTAGAGATGATAGAAAGAAGAAGAGGTTGTAATCTTAAAGATAACAACTTATTAAAAAATTTATAAACAATATTACATAAGCTAATCGGTATGAAAAATTTGAAATATTTGGCTCCATAGATCTTAGGAATAAGAGTAAGAAAATTATTATTAAATTCTCTTATAATATTGTTAGAGGAGATAATTTCACCAATGACAACCATTAAATCCTATTTAATAATTTTTCAAAAACGTTGAAAAGGTTACCATAAAGTTTTTAGGACTAGGAGCCTTGTCCCCCTACATATAAGAAACCACATATTTAACTTCCTTAATCATAACCAATTTAATAAGAAAACTAGTATCCTCAGGAATGATATTCTGAGGAATCAAACTGAATATATTGTTGACCTCTATACCATTATTAACATCTTCCTTAGTAAACAAATTCTTGAACATATTAATGGATTCTTCCTTAATAATTTTAAAATCAGAAGTGATTTCCCCATTATATTTAATAATTCATTTATTCTATTAGAGAATATATGCTTAAGGGTATATAAGTGGAAAAGGTTCATATTATGGTCCCCTTATTTCAATTAGAGCACCCTGTATTTTTGTCTTCAAAATGTCTCCTCATAAGCACTAACATAATGATTCTCAAAAATTTCTTTTACTTATAGTACAAATTCTGAATCATACCACTACTTTCACTTATTTTTCAGGAACTACTAAATCTTCTCTAATTTTATTCTTCTTCTCAAAGATATTACCAAAGACCTCTATATTTCATTTTTTAGCTAGATTTTAACATTCTTAAGCTTTTTAGAAATTCTAAACATTATCGAAACTAAAATCACAATTCCATACCATTCCTTAATTTTTTATTCTAAATCAAGTTGGAATAACCACATTTTCTCAAACCAAAAGTAAGTATTACAGTTCTTAGAGCCAATATCCATATTATGCACAAAAGGATTGTGACCAGACTCAATTCTAGGAAGAGAGGAAAGAAAAATATTGTGATCTAAAAACTAAATAGGAGAAATAAATAATATATCTAAACTAACATGGATTAAATGCTCCCCTAATTGTTTATTTGACCAAGTAAAAGAAAAACCCCTCAATTCCACTCTAATAAACCATTAATAGATTAAATTTTTTTTGGAAAAATAACCCATACTTATACTAAAATCCTATCTCCCACCCTTTTTTCCAAAGAAGAAATATGGATATTGAAATACGATAAAATCCTATACAATAATCCATCTTAAATCAGGACAACTTCTTATAAATGTAGAAAGCTTCTCCCATAGTTTCCTTCTACCATTGTTTTTGTTTGGTGCATAGATATTAGAAAACAACTAAATATAATTATCCATAGTGTTAGTAAAGAGAATGTCTAGATGATGATTATTTGAGAGAAAATTATGACCTTTAAATATATTTTGATCCTAAAAAGTGAGAAAAAATATCAAAGCCTCATCCACATTGATTGCATAGCCTAAAGCATTTCTCTAAATTCTACTAAGATCTTCTAAAATCATATTAGCTAACATATTTATTTATTGAATAAAAAAATCTTAGGTTTATGGTCATAAATTAGGTCTTTTAAAAATATAATATTAGAAAAGTTATTAATACCTCTTATATTCCATGATATAAATATAATTTAGAATAATAAATAGAGGTTCTAGATATTGCTAATGTTGTTTGGACTCTATTAATAATTTATTTCTTAGTTGACTTAATCCTATAATCATTTTTCAACATTTATTGACCTTTTTATCCAAACCTACATCTATAAAATTATTTTTGCTTGTGATCCTCTGATTATATATAGTTAAAGATTCATTCTCTTTTGTTTATTTTGGGGTAATACCTGTAACAGCCTCTATAGAACACAAGATAAATTCCACTTTATTTGATTCTATATTATCTTTACTTCCACCTTGAATCATGGTATCCTCCATTCTTTCAAGTAATTTTAAAGTTGAGGAAATTAAAATATCTTTGGAGATTTCCATACCTTGTGAAGTCTCATTAATTTCCTTTTCACTCATTCTTTACACATTTCCATTCTAATCCATTTTGAAATTCTGCTCATTCTCCATTATTGTGTTATAAAATTTGAGATACATCTCTAAAAAATATTATTGTCTTACTTATATATTTTAATTAAAATTTCCTTTCAATTATTTAGACTCTTTTTCAAAATATGCATAAATATATTCTTGCTACTACTTATTTGTTGTATTTTATACTATGTGCCAAGCTTTTTTATCCTTATTTATTGGTCCTTAATCCTTAATTTTTATTGGATTATTTTAGAATTATGATCTAATATGGAAAAAATGTTACACTTCAAAGTGATATTCCTCATATTCAATATTTTGATTCCAATCCCTAATGATAGAATGTTATCTGATTGAGTCTAGTAGTGATATACCAGTAAAGGCGTTAACACATAATCAAGAATAAATAGTTCTTAATTTATCTATCAAAATATCATCTATGGATATTAAATATACAAAAGTTATAAAAATCATCCCAAAGAGTTAATCAACCCAAAATTCCACTAGTATTGTAGGTAATCTTACCTAAATAGGTAAAATAATGATATCTTCTTTTATAGGATCAAAATAAGGTTTTCACCTTCTCAAAAACACCCATTATTTAAAAAAAGCATGGTCCTCTAAGGGTCACCCTAGAACACTCTTATTAATTACTAAATTTAATGACATTTTTTTTTTGACATTGCATAAATGTCTATATGAACTTTAAGCTGCCATTTGCATTCAACCCATTTAAAGACATCATCAATATTTGATTTAGCACCCAAAACTTTCTTATCAGTGCATTATCCATATGAGAAAAGGATCTAATAACCAAAGAGGATATAATATCCAAATGAGATCTATTATTCATGATATTGGGTTCCATCATGACTTCCCTACCCTTTAAAACATTAACATATG